>MJUU01049387.1:4530-85419 GCA_002080025.1 Modiolus philippinarum
CGGCGGGGGACATATGGCTAAAGTACGCGTAGCAATTTTGTTTTATCGAAAAACATTCTCTTTAGAAAGAATAAGATATTTTAGTAGCAATTTAAGTAAAAGTAGATTTCATAACAAAAATTCTATTGTGAAGATTTTTTCTTGAAAATATTCTGTCGTAATGCAACGAAAGAAGAAAATGTCTCCGAAAGTGGTAATTTTTCGGACTATGGGAAAAATTACTTGCATGCCATTTTGTGCTAAAATGAAAGAAATATCCCACCTCGGCATATAAAATACATATAAAATATGATATTTAAACTTCTATTTAAGCTGACTTAATCAGTTCAGGATAAGCAAACAATGAATTGCATAACATTGATTAGTAAAATTTCCAGTCATAAGGTTATAAACTAGAACTGGAATAAGAAAACGTGAACTGCAGAGCATTCGTTTTAACAGTAAGTGTTTTAGATGAGTAGAATTTATAAGCATTTTTATTTATTTGTTTTATAATTGTCGTGTCTCTATATTTTGCGTTGCCTTTATATTGTTAGTTTTTTTATATTTTTGTTTCTAAATCTTCCCCCTTTTCTGCCCTTTTCCGTTAGTGCTAATTTAAGTATTGCTTTACAAAGGTCTTTCGGTTTTTGCTAGTGTCGGTGCCAAGTCCGGCTATACCGAGTTCCTATCGTTATTTACAGTTTTCTCTTGTCTTTCATTTGTGTTTTTCTAGTGTAGTTCGCATGTAATTTGTGGCATGTCATTGTAGTATTTGTAGGTGTCTCCTGCATGTTATCCTTTGTTTGTAGTCCATTTGCTTAAATAAACCCCGTGCACCACCACTTATGAACCCCACCCATATTTTTCAGTCCTTTAATATCCCCTTTTCAATATTAAACATGTTAACACGAGCATAACCAGGTCAGACCCCCTTTTTTAGACCCATCCAACGAAACTTTGGAAAATTTCGTTTTTGATGAAAGTTTTCCTTTCAACTATTGTAAACATATTTTATTAATTGATTTGTCAATCATTTATACAATATGATAACACACAATACATTCTTTCAATTGCTTCAAATTGTTGATTGATACCTCTCAGTTATGACAAAATGGTATAGAATAATAGCCTATGGTATAAGCTTTACAAATATTTCACATAAATACCATTTCTATACCCAATACGTTATAAATATTGAAAAACCTTATCCCTACCCCTTCGAAATGTTGACGTAAATTTTAAGATTTTTCTCGAAATTGTGTTCAATGGTCCTTAGAAACTGTTTTTCATTTCATAATTCTCGCAATTTGTTTTTAGTCTTTTAACGCCTTTCTCAAAAATTAAGCATGTTAACATAATGTTCATATGTTATGAATAACCAAACTATCACTTTTAAATAGGCAAATAAAACACATCTTGAAATATTTTCTTTTTCGACACAGTTTTGTCCCTTTTTTGCCTCATCTTATCTATGAATGTTCAAATTCGTGAGAAGTTGATATAATATGGAAGTACATAATGTCTTCTTTAAAACTGGTACAAATTATGGCAATTTTGAAGTATTATTGCTGCGGTCAAGGAAGTGGCAAAACTTTTATTGTAATGAAATCAAGATTAACACCCCATGTTTACACAATGTGTTAGATTCATCGATGTGAAATGTCTACATTGTAGATGTATCAGACGTGAAAACCTGACAAATGTATACAATGTTGTCTTTGCACGACGGCAGGTCAGTGAATGGTTGAGAGCGTGGGTGTAAATCTTAATGTCGGTAAATTGAAAGTTTTGCCACTTCCTTGACCGCAGCAATACCATACTCCAGCTTCGCAATGTTGTAAGCAAGGAAAAGAAATAAACCCAATCAAAATTCAATATAGAATATATTTTGTTAGCCTTTCAAAATGGAATCTAAGATATTCAACACAAACTGTTGCCATAACGTAGTAAGGGGGTTTTCAAACCGGGCATTATTCTTGCGCAAAAAAGATGGAATTACTAATGGGAATGTTTTGATATGATTTTTCATGTCTTCTCTATGTCCACTCTGTTCGATATTCAAAATCAATCCATTTAAAGAAAAAAGTATTACGACCTGAAATTTACTGCAATTTAGATATTTTCATTTTGTATATATGAAAAACATATGAGTCCCTTAAGACCTGTTAGTTCCGATATTGTTAAAGTATCATTCATTATTTAAATTGAAGTTTTAAATTGGTCTCTATTTATATTTCTATTTTAAATATTAGTATGAATTTTTTCAATCATTCATAAATATGTAACAAATTTCTGTTAAAAGTTTTATTATATTATTTTCTAAACGATCTTAATCAGTCTAATATAAAACAGATATTTGATAGGAAAAAGAAGGGAAACGAAGAATGTGTCAAAGATATTTGAGCCTTTTTACATATTTGAGCCTTTTTACATCATTCATCATATTTGAGCCTTTTTACATCATTCATCATATTTTTACATCATTCATCATATTCATCATTCATCATATTTTTACATAATTCATCATATTTTACATAATTCATCATATTTGAGCCTTTTTACATCACTCGGTTTGGTAAGTGTTGCAAAGTAAAAAAATGGAAAACTACATTTTTTGTAATTTTAAGTGCAATATTGATGTTAACTAACACAAGGTAATTTTATATTGTATTGTTTCCATTTTGATTAAGGCAAAGACATAAACGAGCCAAAAAAATATTGGAATAAGAATATATTAAAGTGGAAAACATTAGCAATAAAAGAAATAACTGAACAAAAGTAAGAGATTAAGAGAATATATCGTGGTAAGTTTTCCACTTTCTTTTTTGGTGTGTGTGTTTGTGTGTGTGTGTGTATAGAAAAGCATTTAATTTAAATTTTTGTTTTTTTTTGTTCTGTTACTTGTCCTGGCAATCCATAGGAACCCTTTTTCAGCATATTGTGTTGCACAGAAAGGATTATGAATTACTGTAGTATGAATATATGTGAAAGTATTTATGAAATTTTAAACATAATTTTCATAGTTTCCACAGGAGTACCTATGTATTCAGAATGTTAGAAAATCTAAGTCATCTTATTTTCGCAAAAAGAATCTGATTAAAACGATTTTTTTATCTATGAAATATACCAAAATTTATTTTAAAAACCTTCCGTTCCATTTGTAATTTAGTTTTATGTGTAAAAACCCTTTGAAATTATTATTATGTTTTTGGTTTTTTTATATCTTCCGTGGAATATTATTGAAAAGGGTATAGCTCCTTGCAAAAACTTCTGTTTTTCTCGATATTTATATAAATGTTAACAGAGCAGGACATGCTTACCCTTCCGGAGCACCTGATGTCACTCTCAGTTTCACTGGAGTTCACACTGTGAGTGCTTTATTTTGAATGTTGTGATTCCTATTTCTGTGCTTTGTATTTTTCTAACGTCATTGATTTGTGTCTAACGTCATTGTTTTCTGTGTTCTCGTTTTGGCCATGCCTTTGGACTTCGATTTTTTTTTGTAAATTTCACCCCTTTGTTCCTTCGGTATTCTATATGAAAAATATGTTTCAGGTAATGCACTTATGATAAATTGTTAGATGTTAGGTTGATATTTTCATTAAAGAATTAAATTTTATTTGCAGTATGCAATAGAATTTTAGAATTCTTCAAACAAACAGAATTTCACTATAGGATTAAACACTGGTTTTTAGGAAATTATCTATGTATAAACTCCGGAAGCTCACTCATTAACTGAATAAGGTCCGAAGGATATAAGATCAGGTGGTTGGGAGGAGTAACCATCTTCGCCACACATTTGACAAACGTAATGAATTATAATTGCAAAAACACATTATATGAAATCAAGAATTATAATCATCATGTATCACACATTTGCTTTCAATTTCTCAACAGCCAAGCCGAATAAGATTAGAAAGAGACTACAAGTTTTGCTACGCGTGCTGCCGTCCTGACGACCATATTTTAAGTTTTATGAAATGGAAACCCCCATTCAAACAAGGAGTAATGAAAGCTTTAATAGTGTATTTCTAAATGAAGGCTTTAAAAATAATTTATAAAAAGATGAAAAGGGAAAAAATATAAAATTTTAATAAATCAAATTTAGAATTTCGTTTTCGAACAAGTGAGGAAAATTTGAGTATCTTCATTCATGTTTCGCTTGCCGCGAAGTCGTCTTCTTTCACATTCCATTTTCAATATGACTAGTAGAAACCCGTGGAAGAGGGTTACGAATGGCTACCTTACTCAAAATGGAGCAAAATAGAAATTTTAGACAGAGCTTTATTTACTGGAATCATATACAAAACAAAAAAGGTTGAAAAACATGATTGAGAACTATTTTATATAATAGTATTTTAAATCGTGAAAAAATGTTTGACGTTTACTGAAACTTGTGTTATATAATTATGAGCTTTTGTAGAGGTCTATTTTAACCTACGGTGGCTGATTTAGGACATCCAATATTTTTTTTATCTCGATATAACGAGATACAATGTCGTTATAACGAGAAACTATGTCGTTATAACGAGATACTATGTCGTTATAACGATATGCTATGTCGTTATAACGAGATACTCTGTCGTTATAACGAGATACTATGTCGTTATAACGAGATGATATGTCGTTAAAACGAGAACTATGTCGTTATAACGAGATACTATCTCGTTATAACGAGAAACTATGTCGTTATAACGAGATGTTATGTCGTTATAACGAGATACTATGTCGTTATAACGAGATGCTATGTCGTTATAACGAGAAACCATGTCGTTATAACGAGATGCTATGTCGTTATAACGAGAAACGATGTCGTTATAACGAGATACTAAGTCGTTATAACGAGATCTTATGTCGTTATAACGAGATACTATGTCGTTATAACGAGAAAGTATCTCGTTATAACGAGATACTAAGTCGTTATGACAAGATACTATGTCGTTATAACAAGAAACTATCTCGTTATAACGAGATACTTATTCGTTATAACGAGATACTAAGTCGTTATAACGAGATACTAAGTCGTTATGACGAGATACGTTTTTGTCCCGGCGCCGAATCCGCGACGGTGGGACCTAATAAAGGTTTGCGTCTAGGTGTCCGTCAGTCCGTATGTCACATTTTCTTGTTGGTGCAACGCCTCAGAAACCATTCTAATTTTATAAGATTTTTAGTCACCATGTGTACTAGATCGTAGCAATTTATTTGATCAACATTAGACTGAATTCTTTGAATAATTAACATGTAACATGTTTGAAATTTAAAAAGGTTTCATTATTGTGTTTGGTTTGATTTACTAACAAAAATAGTTTTATTTTCAACAGAAATATTCCTTTCATTACCAAAACTTGTACAATACATCAAATAGTGTACACCTTTTTACTGGCTATGAGGACAATTCCAAGTTTTTGGTTCCCGAGACACAACTATTTCCCGTCGCGAAGCGGATGAAAATAGTTGGTGTCGAGGAAAACAATAAATTTGCTATCGTTAGAGTAGCCAGTAAATATGTTTTAAGTTTGGGTTTTGGGTTCAGGTTTCGGTACCCATCAACCGGTTTAACCCTACCGCTAGTGCCGGTACCAAGTTCGGCTATCCCGAGTTTCTATCGTTATATGTTTGTCTCTTGTCTTCATTAGTGTATTTCTAGTGCACTTCACTTGTGAATTGTAGCATGTTTTCGGCCATTGTAGGTGTTAACTATGGTGGCCCGATGCGGCCATTTCGCGTTTTCGCGTTTTCGTGTTTTCTACTTTCACTTTCCACACAGCGAAAACGAAAACGCGAAATCGAGAAGGCGAAAACGCGAAAACGCAAAATCGAGAAGGCAAAAACGCGAAAACGCGAAAGCGAAATCACGAAAACGCGAAATGAATTTCACTTTATGTTTTCGCGATTTCGCGTTTTCGCGTTTTCGTCTCGCAAGTAAAGATCTAACGCATGCGACATTTGAAACAATAATGCGGCCATCTCAAACTTCAATTGAAAAACAGTATGTGTTATGTTGTGACCAAATTCAATAAACTCATGAACTGTATTAATTTTTGAATGGAAATAATTAAATACCGAAGTTACTGTGAATTTTAATTCTGCATATCCGCATTTCGACAACTTATGTCTCTTCAGTGCAGATAAAATCTAAACGTTTGGAAGACCATAAACTCAAGGATGTTTAAAAATTGACAGAGAACAAATAACCAAAATGATCTAAATGTAAAGCCAAAATCAGCTAATGACAGAGCTTTGCATGAGGGAGATACTCCTTAGTTTTCAACAAAATTTACAAAAATTTAGATATTGTAAGGTTCCAAATAGAATCGGCTTTCGGGTCAGCACCGAAGTACTGACTGCTGGGCTGGTGAATACCCTCGGGGACTAACAGTCCACCAGCAGCGGCATTTATTCGCATGTAATTACTACTCAGACCAACTTTTGTATTTTGTATACGTTTTAAGACTTTCATATGTTAGATTCTCTCCATGCCGTATGTGTTATATAATGAAAAGATGAAATGATATTTTATAGTAAGCAAGTTTAAATTGATGTGCATTGCTTAATCCGCGTCCAGGAAATTTAAAAAGAGGTGTTCAAATTAAGAAATGAAAGAACATTTTTGAGATACTTGTTAGTAAAACATCAGGATATTCATTAAAAAATACATGATTGTCAAAATGGGGGTTCCAACCCACGGACCCCCCCCCCCCTTTGGATCGGCTAATGGTTTCTTAAATTAAACCTAAGGTCCTGTTAGTTTTCGAACTAGAAGAGACTGCATTAGTTCAAACCCCGTCAGTACCATTTAGTTTCTTTCCTTTATAATTCTAAATGTTGAATTCAGTGAAAGTGCTATAGAGATAACAGACTAACATGAAAATACATACAAACATGAAAAGTAGTGATCGAGGAGATATGCTATAGACAAAAAAACTACATACACATCAACCATCTAAATCTGTTTATTACATATCAATACATGTACTAAACATGAGGTTGCTTGAATCTAATGAAACACTTACACAAGTGTATGACCCTGGGCAGAGAGGGTCGGGGCTACTGTCTTTATATGATGTGGTTTGAGTGTAAGTAAAGGTTTACTTTTTGCCATCTTGCTGTATTAAAAGATGGTGTTTTATATGCTAGATATACTGAGACATGCTAAATGTATTAAGCTTCCTTCTCTTAACGATCAATCCAAACCGGTTTTGTTACTTTTTGTTGGCTTGTCTTTCTTTCATGGCTGGAATCCCTTTTGGAAACTCCCTTCGACCCCTCCCAACCTTTTCAGTCCATCTTTTCACTCCCAGCTAGGTGCAAACAACACCGGTTCGATTTTTTACTCGCACATATTGTTCTTTCATACATCATAAACGTTCACTTTTCCTCCTTTCTAAACACAGTAAAACAATAAAAGATTTTCTGACTGTTTATTTTTCTTTCGTAATTAGACATAAAACGTTAATTTCTTTCCTATTTATACTGTTCTATTACAAGAATTACACCCAACCAACAAAACCGAGAACTCAAAAATAAAAAAAAAATGCGTTAAATATTTTATACCTAATTGATTCGTTTTGGATTGACAGCTCGGTTCTAACGCACTCAAATTCGACACTTTTATAAATGCATCCCCGATGAAACTGTACACCGTGCAATCAGGGTAGCGTCTAACTGTAAGCAGGGTAGTGCAAAACAAACCAAAAATACGCATGCAGACGAAAAAAAGTTGATTAATTTTATCATTTTATATGGACATTATCCTTTACTTCGATTATTATGAGATTTGGAGGTGCCAATTAATATTTTGTGTCAGTTGTAGGTTGTTATGATTGATTATTTATACTATAACTAATCCGAGATTCTGATTATCGCAAAATATTCAACGAATGGTCGAATAACGCAGTAATTCACGAATGCGCGCAGCGCATGAGTGAATTACAACGTTTTTCGATCATGAGTTGAATATTTTCGATAATCAGAATCTGGGATTGGTTATTGTTTTTATTATATAGATCTTCTCACATATATAGCCGTTTAATTTAATAGTCGTTGCATGAACTACGTTTTCTATGTCAATCCGCTGCGTCGTTTACTTAAAAACAACGTTGACAACGTCCATTGTGACGTCACTTCCGAGAGTGAAATTATGGAAAATAATTTCACTGTTTATTATCACTTTTATTTCACCGAGAAATTTCAATCTTTCACCGTCCTCTATATAATAAAACTGTATAATTAGCAAAAGTTTTACTGTACGCAATTTCACCAGGGTAGGACTAAGAGTACAGTAGGTAGCGACTAACTAAAAGTCGAACTGTACGCAGGGTATGACTAAGTTTACAAACAAATACAAAGAGTATATGTTCACCCTGAATGGAACCTAAATGTTAATATGCAATTGCTATGAGCTGTTTTGTTTACTTGGACTAATGTCAGTATCAATGGTATAATGAAAGTTTGTAGATAAAGGACAATACACCATAAGCCACAGTCATATGAGCTGGCCATGGATAAGATAATCTTTTCTAGGTACACATAAGTTGCAACATTTTTTATATGTGAACATTTAAATACGGGACTTTTGAATCGCTTTCTCTCCGGAAACAGTTTTATTTCTATACTTAAAAAAAATCAATATATCAATCCACTGAGAGGGAATCGGCACTAATTAATGAACACTATTGAGCTATTTATATTTAATCGATTTGCAGCGCTTCAGGTTAATTTTTTTTCGTCAATCAAAATTTAGTTTAAGACTGTCAGGAAAAATTATAAATGAACTTCAATTTCATAATTAGTTTTTTTTCCTGGTTCCCCTGAAATTCGGGCACTAAAATTGTTTGCTGTAGGCACGTTCCCGAGAAGAGGAGAAAAACAAGGCTTTTCATTGCTTAGTGAAATATATGCTAAAGAGTGTGTTTCGGTCCGATTTCCTGCATTTGAAAAAAAAATGAATTCCATCATCAACGAAAGAACTTGAAAAGCATGCATTCTTTTTTTGATAGAAGCATATATTTTTAGCAATTTAAAAGTTCGATTTTTAATATCTTGCAAGGTATAGAATTATTTTCATACAACATCCGTAAGGGATTACTGGTAACATAATAGCAGTTAATTAGGGAAAAGCACAATCAAATACATGCATGTTTTCGAAAATTCCGTCATGAAAATTTTGAATTTTTTACGACGCATTCTATATTTAGACAATATGGTTCAGAGACCCCAAGAAGAAGTCGAGGTGTGTTTTTTTATGTCTGTGAAAAAAAAAGAAAAAGTGAATACATCAAATAGAAAGCTTGGTTATAGCGTAATGAGATATAATAAACAACGCCATTGAATATAATATGGTATCTTCATTGACAAACAGTATGAGAATATCTTCAACAATGTGCAAAAATGTACAGTTTCTTTTATTTAGGGAGTATGCCAATGATTCAAAAATAATAGATTAGTCCTACCCTGCGTACTGCTTAGTCGCTACCAACTGTACGCTTAGTCCTACCCTGACTGACTGGTGTACACTAACTCTTTTGGTTATTTTGACTATTAAAACATATACGCTTATATATTTGATACAAATAAAGGTTAATAGTGTAGTTTTTCTTTACAATTGCCAATACACATATAAATAGGATACAAATACCATATAATAATGAAGTTACTTTTCGTCTGCATGTCTATTTTTTGGTTTGTTTTGCACTACCCTGCGTACAGTTAGTCGATACCCTGATTGCACGGTGTACAGTTTCACCGGGGTGTAAATGTAGGAATTAATTTACGAAGAAATGCCTTAAAAGAAGTAAGGGAGAGATTAATCTGTCAGTGAAAAAATCCCCTACAATAACGATCTAATGAAATTGTTTTGACAAATTTGTCCATTGTGACATGATCTTGTTCACACAAACCCAGTTGACCTTATATTAAATTTAAAAAGACGCGAATTAAGGAATGCACTGTTGAGCCCTTAAGTGTAATCCTTACCTTAATTGTAATCAGATTACACTAAAGGTTAGGGACCACCCTTAAATGCAATCCCGGTTACATTTACGGTTGCAGGACCTCCCTTAATTGTAACCGATTACAATTAAGGGAGATAGTGTACATATGCCTGCAGTACCTACCGTAATTGTAATCCCTCCGAATTAGTTTAGAATTTGCAGCGCATATAAAATAATAGAACGTGTTCCGCCATAGCATGATTGTGAGTCATATTTGTTTTAAATAGCCATCGTTAGGAAACAAAAAAGGGCGGAGAAAAAGTGTTCAGAATAGTTTCAAATATTATACAAAATAAATGTAAAAATTATTCTAATGCTTTCAATTCCCTAGAACGGAAAAGTATACGGAATTGTATGAAAATGATAGAAATTCTGACTTTTCAACAATATTTTTAACCAGACTCAAGCTAGCGACCTATTTATAGCGACCAATTTTGGGGTTTATCTAAAAACCAAAAATTAAAGGCATACCGAAAAGAACTATAATCCATATTATTTCTAGCGACCAATTTTTGTTTTTTTTCTAGAAAAACCATAATTGCTAGTGTAACGGAATCGAAAAATGAGGGACGGAAGGATCTTTTTCGGGACTCCATGATTAGTTTTTTATTCAACGGGCAGATTCGGGATCAACCCGTAACAATACCTATGATAAACGCGGAATAGGAATCTTCATTTTTCGGGATCAGGATTAAGTCATTTATTTACTGGGAAATTCGGGGATTTGTCATTATCTTCACGTGAATCCGAGATCAGACTTGTCCTTCCCCCTCTAAAAGAACGGGAAGATAAAAAAAAAACAGGATAAACATTTACAGGAAAGGTGACTTATGTTAGCTCGAATCACAAAATCACTATCTGCATGCGACTCCTCCGACTTAATCCTTCATTCTAAGAGAAATCAGACATCAAAATTTCGAGGCTACGGGAAGTATCGTGATATATCGTGTCTACCCCGACGTTATCAATATTGGAGCAAATTTCAAATCGTATAAGACTAGAATTCAAATATCCCACTATTTCTATAATAATTTGATATATTTGTATATCTCAGAAACTTGCCAAAACGCATCACAAACCGGATTTCACTGATGAAGTTGTTTTTATGTGCTTCCCACTGACTGCAACTTCACAACAAGTGTGGACCCAAATAAGTGTCCCGCCCGTCGGCAAATGGATAGATGGGAAATTGTTAGACAAATTGCAAAGGAAATGAGGAAATATACTACAAAAAATAACCTAAATTACACCAATTTCATTTATAAAGAAATGTATCTGATCAGAGAAACTTAAAGGGTTTGATCATTAGACTGTGAAATTGAGGTCAAGGGCAAAAGTTTTACACCAGACTGACATAAACTACCCAAACCAAGTGACATACAAAATATTATTAATCTACCACTAATAAATGTCGAGAAATGGATATAATCAGAGAAATTTAACCTGGTCACTAGACCATGAAATCGAGGTCAAGGACAAAAGTCATAAAACAGACTCACATGAACTACCCAAGACCAACCTACATACCATATATCATTGACCTACCACCTATAGTTATTGAGGAATGGATGTAATCTGAAAAAAATTTAACCTGGTCACTAGACCGTGAAATTAAAGTCAAGGTCACATAATTTTGTGTCCATCAGGTAGCACTCATTAAGTACTGCCACTGTACCAAATAAGATGTTTACATAAAAGGGTTTTCAATCTATCCTGTATTTAGTAAAAGTTAACGACGCCATCGCCACCGCCGTCGTCATACTTTGCACGCCTATGTCCCACTTTCGGCGACTTTTTGTCGCGGGCGAGACAAATACAATATGGCGAATGACGCCTCTCGCTACAATCTCGTGACGTCATGTAGCCAAGGTATGGAAAATGACTTTCCATACGATATACTAGGAGCTCCAAATCTCTAATTTTTTTTTCTCTTTATGGTTTTGTATAATCCTTTTATCGTTCAAGGCTGTTTTAATTTGCGCTTCAAAGAACCTCCCGAAAAAATCAAATAGAAATCTATTCGCGTAGTTTTATTTTCGCTGTATCTTTTGTATCGCAAAAATCATTACAATACACTACCATGAAAATTTCACGGTTTACAGTAATTATCATAGCTCTCGGGATATTGTCAGGGCAAGGGTAAAGTTAAGGGCCAGCTATATATAAAGGAAAGGGTTACAGTCTGTCTGGTGGGCTGCTGTAATACCCAGCGACATATTTTGCAGGGCTGGACTAAGGTAAGCGTTAATAAGGACTAGATGAAATATTACGGCCATCTATTACTGCTCTTATAAATAAATATCTGTTGCTGCAACCCCCCCCCCCACCAAAAAATAAAACAAAACAAAAAAAAAACATATTACAATACTGCCTTTAATGAAAAAAGCGGTTATTTGGTAATAATGACGGTCTCTTCATTAACTGAAAGAAAAATCAAATTAATTAGTAATTTATCGGAGAACAACATTTGGAGGTTTCAGTGGAAAAGATATTGGAACAGTTTGTTTGATGTTATTCACCAGTTTTCAAAATTTTTATTTTTCTGTTTTCTGGTTTGAATTCAATTTTCCGTTTTGCTATTATTGGGATACCCCTTGTCCCTGAATACATTCAGATCATATCGGAAATATTTACAAAAATAGTATACGACAATGGCAAACTAGAACAAAAATGCGATGACAATAAAATTTGCAATGAACAAAAAACACAAAGCAAATTTTACCAAGTAAGCAACCCATCTTAACACAAAAACGAAACAAGAGGCAAACATGAAAAACTATTGGGAAGCGGTATTGACTTAATGAAAAGAATCACTGGTCCTGTTTTTCTTTATTTTGATATAGACAGTCTATAAAAATTCTGTTCTGTTGATACCGTACCAGTGATCACCAGTGTTTATTTTTTCATTTCGGTTAAGAACTCTGTAAAGAACAATTCAGTAAACATTTGAGTACACTTTTTAGTATTATTAAGTGACAAATCTGCATGATGAATATCCAGTTATTTTCGTGATTTCTGGTGTTTTAAAATTCAAACTGTACAGTCACTTGCTCATAATTCCAGATTTCCGATAGTAATTCTAAGCACTTTATCTCCGCCCTTTTTCCATCATGCGGGTAACGATTGCTACTTAAATAATCAAGCTATGGCTAACACGTTTTCTTATCTTATACGTGCTGCAAATTGTAAACTAATTCCGAGGGATTACAATTACGGTAGGTACTGTAGGCATATGTACACTATCTCCCTTAATTGTAATCGGTTACAATTAAGGGAGGTCCTGCAACCGTAAATGTAACCGGGATTATATTAAAGGGTGGTCCTTAACCTTAAATGTAATCGGATTACATTTAAGGTAAGGATTACACTTAAGGGCTCAACAATGCACACCAATTTAATCTTATTCTTACTATTAAATATCATTTCATCTTTTAATTATATTACACATATGGCATGGAGAGAATATATGAAAGTCTTAAAACGTATACAAAATACAAAAGTTGGTCTGAGTAGTAATTACATGCGAATAAATTCCATTCAAAAATTAATACAGTTCATGAGTTTATTGAATTCGGTCACAACATAACACATACTGTTTTTCAATTGAAGTTTGAGATGGCCACATTATTGTTTCAAATGACGCATGCGTTAGATCTTTACTTCCGAGACGAAAACGCGAAAACCTGAAATCGCAAAAAACGCGAAATCGCTATAACGCAAAATCACGAAATCGCGAAAACGCGAAAACGTGAAATCACGAAAACGCTAAAACGCGAAAACGCGAAATCGCAAAGGCGAAAACGCGAAATCGCGAAAGCGAAAACGCGAAAACATGAATTGAAATTCATTTCGCGTTTGCGTGATTTCGCTTTCGCGTGTTCGCCTTCTTGCATTTCGCGTATCGCGTTTTTGCCTTCTCGATTCCGCGTTTTCGCTCTGTGGAAAGTGAAAGTAGAAAACGCGAAAATGCAACATGGCCGCATCGGGCCACCATAGTTGACTGTTATCCTCTGTTTGTAATTTTATCGGTAATTTATGCTTCTTGCCTTTGATGTGTACTGACCGATAAACTGGACCATATCAAAAATTTATTGGGTCAGTACGTCAGATGACATGCGCGAACCGAAACGACGCGCATTAATCTGAATGTAAAGTCAACTCATGAATGAAAATTATTTGCGACAACAAACAGTAAACAATTTTGAAATTGTTCGTAATTCAAACAGAAATACACGTTTCCTTATAACTTTTGATTGTATTTTATGAAAAATTCATACCTTGACACTACAATAAAACATCAGGCTATGAATCCAATTCGCTATGATGGTTTGCTTTCTTCCAATGAACTGTCGCCGAGTTTAAATGAAGACAAAGAGACGCCTACCCCGTTACTACAAACCCCTACAATCCTGAATTACGCAGGGTGTTTTCAGTGACAAGAAAGTCGCCATGCTCAAATGACGGTCTGTCTTTGACAAATTAATCTTCTCGGGTGATGTCCATTTGAAGCAATAATTACTTACTATGTTGCGGCATTGATTGTATGTTGTTTTACACCAGTTGAATGAGACTATTTTCATCATTTGTTACACTATTTCCAACGAAATTAAAATGACAAGACGTGTCTTGTTCAACCCAACGTACGGAAGGATGTGACGTCACACTACCGTGACGTCAACAAGAATTGTGCACAATACTTACGCTTGAATTATTCGCCAAAGAAAGAATTCCCCTTATTTTTTTTTAAAATTAACAACGAAACTGCAACATTTGGAAATTCCCGATAAACAGAATATATGACTTTTTGTTTTTGATACGGACTTTACCACGGTAGCATATCAGGTTCGCCCTAGCGGGCTCACCTGATATACTACCGTGATAAAGTCCGTATCAAAAACAAAAAGTCCTATATTCTATATTTATGTTCATCGGAACACTTTTTTGGTGCGTCTTTTAATTAAAAATAATTAAGCTAAAGTGAAAAGTGATTATACTAAAAAGGTAGATAATAATGGCAAGGGAGATAATAATCTTCATGTGAAGAAGTATTTCGACTTGCATGTAGTATCTCGTTTTAACGACATAGTATCTCGTTATAACGACTTACTATCTCGTTATAACGACATAGTATCTCGTTATAACGAGATGCTTTCTCGTTATAACGACATAGTATCTCGTTATAACGACTTGGTATCTCGTTATAACGAGATACTTTCGCGTTATAACGACATAGTATCTCGTTATAACGACATAAGATCTTGATATAACGACATAGTTTCATGTTATAACGACATAGCATCTCGTTATAACGACATAGTTTCTCGTTATAACGACATAGCATCTCGTTATAACGACATAGTGTCTCGTTATAACGACATAGCATCTCGTTATAACGACATAGTATCTCGTTATAACGAGATAGTTTCTCGTTATAACGAGATAGTTTCTCGTTATAACGAAATAGTATCTCGTTATAACGACTTAACATCTCGTTATCGTTAAGACGACTTAACATCTCGTTATAACGACATAGTTTCTCGTTATAACGAGATAGTATTTCGTTATAACGAGATAAAAAAATATTGGATGTCCTAAATCAGCCACCGTTTTAACCGATATGTAGCGTCAGTTAATATAATTGATATCTAGAGGTATATTTAAACCGATATCGACCAATAAAAAGATCGTAATTGTTTTATTATATAATTAAAAAGAAAATACATCTTACATCTGTTAAAATAAAATTCATCAATCTTCACGAAAGTTGAAAATTCTTGATCAAAAACAAAATTCAAGAGAATCGACTTTAAATTTGTGTAAATTTGACAAAAGTTGTCTAACCGAAGACTTATTTGCCTATTTTTGCATTTCGGTAATATTTGATTCCCATTGAAACCTTCTGACATCGACGTTGTACATAATGTACCGATTTAGAAATTCCTTGCTCGCGAAATATGTCTTGACCAATCAGTGACGTCGTGAGCAATCACAATCCCAGAATGCCGTACAATTTCTAAATTGGTCCATTGTGCACTGTGCTTTATGACTGACAGTGTATATGTTTATTGTGGGCGGGAAAGGGTTATTTTCATGCATCGTGATTTTCATTTTCAGGGTATCCGTGGTTGATTAATGCCCTTATTTTAATATGTTTCGTGCATGCAAGCCAAATTCTTACTTTTCGTTCATCGACTTTTATATTTTCCCTTTTTTTTATATTTTTCAGACCTTCATCCTTGACGTAATATTATCTACATAGTAAATATAATCCAAAATGCTAATAAAAGACAGATATGATACACATGCTTATCGTGAAAATGTCATCTACATCTAGTACATGATTTTGTCTCAACATATCACATGTATAGCTATAGCAACATACTTTCATTTTTTATTTTACAAAAAAGTCAAAATAAAAATTAACGGCTGACCTCTCTCGGACTACTGATCCAATATCCTTGAAGTGAATAAGCCATCCGGTCAAGAGAAGCAATTGTAAGTTTGAAAACTTTGACAAAAAACACAACAAACAATTACTTTCTTGAAGATTGGGCTGACCGATTTTTTACTGATGCTCAATGCTTGTTGTATGTTTATCTTCGTCATTCTCAACATTTCTATGGTAAAGCCCCCCTTCTGTAGCGCTAAAAGATTTAAAATGATGTTGTTTATTCCCGGTTTCCATGGAAATCGGGTACTAGAATGGTTTGCTGCAAGCATGTCTGCAGAAACGAAAACAAAGCTTGCTCATTGGTCAGATACTGGTGCTAAATGATGTGCGTCGTCCCCGTAATCCCGCTGATTTGCACATCGATATAAACCATTCGAGTAGACATTGGAAAAACTTGAATTTAACTATGAACTGATTGCCTCATATATTTTTACATTGTCATTGCCTTCAATGTAATCAGTTTGCGAAATACAACCGTTGACAAGTAAGGGACGACAAATACCCAAACTAGCTACATTGGAGTCAACTGATATAGGGAAAGGCAATCGTTTCTTTATTCCCGGCTGCCATGTAGCTTTAGGAATCCGTCAAACTGTATTTTAAAAAGGTGGGAATCTGATCCGATCAGCAGAATTTCTCTGGTATTATTATCTATCCTGAGGGCTTCCGGATATGGGAAATGTGCATAATTATATATCTACGGCCCGAACACTACTGAAACTGTTTTTTCGTAGCTTTAAACCAAAGATTGTTTGAATATTTCATAAAATATCGTGTAACAGGTTGAAATTTAATATTTTGATATAAAGCATCTTTTACAATTTATAAATGTATCCATACACACGGGTATGGATTCGTTGCTCCTAGGGATGCCAGTATGATTCGTAAAACTAATTGTGTGTATATATATTTGTCAATGTAGACAATACAGAACAATGAGGTGAGCTTAGCAGGGTGTAGTACATTTTATCCCAGATTAAACAATCATTCCAATTATTTAATTCTTTGTTACATATATATATGCCCAATAAATGTATTGATGGCTATAAACCGGGAAGCTTTTTAAAAAAGCTTAACATGTGTCAGTTTTTTCTTCCTGTTGAGGCTGTATAATTTCGGACCGTTTACGTAAACCACGATTCCGTAATTAATCAATTAAGTTAATTAATATATGTATATTAAGTAATATATGCCAATGAAATTTTAAAATGGCACAACCATCCCAACTTTGGGATAAATGAAGCTTAGTCGTAGTATTTGTTCTGTACCAACCTGGCTAACAAAAACTACGTCTCATTATTTTAGTAGTATAGATAATCAATAGGATTTCAAATAAAATAGGATTAAATTAAAATTAAAGTTACTCAAGCAAAGCAAAACTGTTCTTTAGATAGAAGAATATTGCAAGCAGAAGACGATGTAACAAAATTTTGTCAGATGTATATAACGATATTATGAAAAATGTAAGATGTCAGTGGGCTTTGTTTATTTCGCTGAACTTGATTACTCTTTATTCAGGGGCCGACTCCAGACTGCCGTTGGGTGTGGGGTTTTCTCACCGTTCATTGAAGATCTTATGGTGGCTTTGAGTTGTTATTACTCCTCTTTGGGTCGTTGTCTCTTTGACACATTCCCAGTTTCCCTTCTTTTTTCTATTTGATATTGTATTTAATAGCGTAGTAGTCAGTCTGGTCTGATATGAATACTTTCATACAGGAATTTACTATTTTTCACGCAAGTTTTAACGCCTTAATATACTGAGGCTTCTTTTTGATTTGACCTCTCATGTCTTGTTTCTGATTATTTTAAGTCTGTCGATATTTCTTTTGCAATGCTGCTGATCAGAGATTACTCCTTGAAACTTGTGTAAATCAAAACAAAATTCAATGTGTATTTTTGCAACCAGGGAATTTGCCCTTTAAAACGGATGAAACAAGAAAGGCCCGAAAATCTAAAACAAATAACAAATCATGAAAAGGGAATCTCTTTTGAGTATAAGGGTACTTTTTGTCTAGCATTTTTTTTATTTTCACGAAGTATCACAAATATAAGCTTTGAAATAAAAAAAGTCTTAAATAAGAAGCGAAATTTTATTAATTTATACATCTTCGAGTCTTTGCTAACAACTATACAACAAAAACAAGTTCATAAGGTGTTTTGACTTTCAATTATCTAGCATGGTTGCAATGTGCTATTTGTTTCGTCATAATTTTCGTTACAACAGTATAAGATTTCCATCGTATCAATTCAAAGAAGATATTTTAAATTCTAAAATGCAAAACCAAATACTCAATTTATATTGATTTTTCAAATATACAGAAACTTCTATCGAGGAAATACTACAGTGAAGTTTCTGTTTTATGCAACAGGTATGGTTGAGGATACTTTCAATAGAATTAACACAACAGAAAATGGCAAGGATGATCAAACACCAGTTTACAGTCTAAATACAAAAAATGAGATTTCTTGCGCTGCCGCAATGCAGTCAAATGGGAGGAAAAAAAATATCATTTGAAGCAGACACAAAAAGTTGCAATATCTATAATGACACGTTCCTTGTTAAGCACATAGTTGCAGATGAGGTATACTACGTCAGAGGTATGTAATACTTATTTGAAGCCTCTTGAACTTGGGGATCGGAGAATTGAAATGGTATGAGTTTTGCATTTTGCCAAGCGTGTAGGATAAATGAGGGGATTTTATTCATTGAAGAAATAAGAGACTTGTTTTATGAGACTTAAGTGTTTGGAAAAGCGGAAAAATTCAATAACAATGCAATTCCATATTCCAATTGTGACTCGTTAGAGAATTCATAACATTAAGTTATATTTTAATTAAGTTTTTGTTTACAAACTTGCATTTTATTTCAAGAATGTGGACGCATGAGGTAAAACAAATGATAAGCTAAATTGCGATGTGTTTAATAGAAATAACTATTTATACAACAAGAACTGTGTAATTTCATTATTGATTTTTTTTATATAAGGTTCTATCGAGTAGTCCTTAAATTGTAAATAATTATTTTCTAGGGAATTGTGAGACACAGAACACACCATGAAACATAACAAGTAATTCCAATGCCGTTTTTCTTGCTCATCATAACATTAACTGCTACGAAGGGCAAGGCCTGAATATGTTTAAGGTTCTACGATCAAACGAAGCCATCAGCTACAACTACAAATGTTGCAGATTTGGAAAGGGGTGCAACTTAAGGAAAGTAATAAATAATTTCACATATGACGGTGATGGTGTATTGTATTATTTAGTTAGACAAAAGGTCATTTGTGGTGAAAAAAGTGTAATGACTCAATTTCAGTTGTTCAGAAATAATGATCGCACACAATGGCGATACGAGTATTTGTGTTTTGATAACTTTAAAGAATCGGCGCGCTATGACGATTCCACTTCGTTTGCTGGAGATGACCGCGAAGGAACGGATGTCTTTAATCTTGCCAAACAAACTATTGCATGTAGTTCTGGTTTTTTCATGCAGTCATTCAAGTTAAACAGGGACCCTGGAACAACAAGAATACGTTACATTACTAGATGTTGCAGATAGGCAGAGACAACGTATTATATTCTACTAGTGACATCAGCATGAACACTTACTTTTTCTTTTTTTTTCTTTTTTTATGCTGATGAGTCAGATATCGACAACAAAATCATTATTATTATTACATTATATATTATATATATTATATCTTAAGATTTTTTTTACTTTTAGTTGATTTCATTTCAGAAAACAGAAACTTCTTTCAAAATGTAACAAATGTATTCCTTGACATTCTTTATAAAAATTCTGGATTAATCGATGTCTAAATTGATTTTTCGGATTCAGATTTTGACGGTCATGTGCTGCTATGTTTCTCAGTTCTCTTTGATTTACGATTCGGTAATGTTCATTATTTTTCAACAGACAATAGGGATTCCTATGGGAACAAACTGTGCGCCGCTTTCACCTGACCTTTTCCTTTACTCGTACGAGGCCAAGTTTTTACAAGGGCTTATTCAAAGAAAACAGAAACATTTAGCCCAGTCCTTTAATTTCTGCATCCGCTACATAGACGATGTACTTTCTCTTAATAATCCTAAATTTAAGGAGTATTTACATCAGATCTATCCAAATGAGCTTGAAATTAAAGAAACAACTGAAACACCTACTTCAGCTTCGTACCTAGATCTTTTATTGTATATTGACGAAGATGGACGTTTGAAATCTAAGCTATATGACAAGCTTGATGATTTTAATTTCCCAATCGTGAACTTTCCCTTTCTTAGCAGCAATATACCTACCTCTCCAGCCTATGGAGTGTACATTTCACAGTTAATTCGTTACTGTCAAGCATGTAGTTTGTACAGTGATTTTTTAACAGAGCAAAAACACTGTCCCAAAACCTGCTTAGTCAGGGATTTGTTCAACCTTTGTTAATTTCATCCCTCAAGAAAATCTATGGCCGTCACCATAGCATCATTGAAAGATAGACGTGTCAGTATCCCAAATGAAAGTGGACATTTTCAGCTAGATTCACGTCTTCCCGGATTTGACTACCGACTTTGACATTTTCCCGGATTGAATCACTCACAGTGTGACAGGTGCTGTTAACAGAGCAGGACATGCTTACCCTTCCGGAGCACCTGATGTCACTCTCAGTTTCACTGAAGTTCACACTGTTAGTGCCTTTGTTTTGAATGTTGTAATTTCTGTTTCTGTGCTTTGTATCTGTCTAACGTCAGTGTTTTCTGTGTTCTCGTTTTTGCCCTGTCTTTGGACTTCGATTTTTGTAAATTTCACTCCTTTGTTCCTTCGGTATTCTACTGCCGTTGTTTGAAAGAATGTTATTTTATTTTTTTTTAATTGTGCAGTTCCTTGGTACATTGTGGCATGTAACTGAAATTGTCAGCCATCGTAGGTGTTTTCTGTTATCCTTCTACCGAAGCAACCAAATCGATATTTTTGACTGATTCTACATTATAATACAAAAGTTCGATTTTTTTTTATTAATTTAAATTGAATTTCAGTTGTCTTTCGCTATTACACAAGTATTACTTTTTTAAATCAACAGTTTTTGCAGTGATTTAGTATAAAACTGAAAACAAAATAAAAAGATATATTGCGTTTCCAATTTAGGTGGGAAAGATAATAACCAACACAATTGTAACAATCCTATAACTAATTCGTGTAAATAGAATACAATTATGGCTAGTGAATACATAAGAACCCCAACCCATCAATTGGAAACATCTTTAAAATATTGATGGACGCAGTTGATGAATATGCCAAACAATGTGCTAAGAGAAAGAAAAGGTTGAAACACTGTTCGACTGGATCAAGTCCATAAAGTCATTGATTGTAGCTCGAATGAGGCGCCGTAAGGCAATCATGAGCCCCAATTCAAAAATTAAATTCGATGATCACAAGGTAGAAAAACATTGTCCTTCTTCCTTGACAATTATGTCATTGTACCAGTTGACAAGGCCCAAAACAACATCACATCTATCTGTAAAAGACAGTACATTGACTGCTTAATGAAGGAGATGGACATTGACAGTTCAATTGGCAACCCCACATATAAACTTTCCATCATACCAAGGGAGGACATACTAAACAATCACAAATCAGTATTGTCCTCCTTTGGTATCAGTTTGAGTGAAGAAAACAACAACCTACCTTGTATCTACTGGGTACCTAAATTACATAAATACCCTTACAAGATACATTGCTGGGTCTGCCAAATCACAACAAAACCCCTTTCTAAGCTCCTTACTTCATTACTTACTCTAGTCAAAGATGACCTAAAGATATATAGTGACAAAGTATACTCAACAAGTGGAGTGAATTAGATGTTGATTCTCAAAAACTCAAAAGACTTTTTAGAATATCTATCTTCAACTGAACTCAATGACGGCAACGGTGTCAAAACATTTGATTTTTCTACGTTCTATACTACTCTTCCACACAATTTAGTTTATACAGCGATTTTGTCATCAGAGCGAAATTACTGTGTCTTATACATCAAATGTATGTTCAGTCACTGTAAAGTTGCAATTGTCACTACAGAATTTATACGGTCGTCATCACGATTTGACAGACCGTTTCAAAGTTTCTATTTCATAAATGAGAATAGATATCTTTGGATAGATCCAGAGTTTATTACCGGACTGACTAACGCCGACACTGATAAAAACGGACTTTTCACACTGGCACTGTGACAGGTGTCACACGTGGAGCAGATAATGCTTACCCTTCCGGAGCGCCTGATACCCCAGTTTTTGAAGGGATTCGCACTGCTAGTGCTTTAATTATGTGGAGTACTTGTTCTTTTGTTCTTGTTCTTGTTCTTTTTTTTTGTTTTGTCTTTGTCATACTGTCTCAATTCGTGTTGGATATGAACTGCCGGGATTTTGGATTTATGATTTTAGAATTCTCCTTTCCTTATTCTTGCTGCCGTACTCGTTTGTCGATGTATTGTAAGATACAAGACATCTATACCTTACATCAGGCTGTATATTTTGGATTGCTTCTTCATCAGTAACATTTGAATTTTCATATCCTTAACTTTCCTTAAACAATTATGAAATATCGGTTAAAATTATTTTTATCAGCTTGCTATTAATTGCTTTACGTCAAATTACAAATTCTCTTTCTCATCAATCGTGTATAAGGTATACATAACAAAATACCGAAGCATATACAGGGTAACTTTTTCATCTGCTAATTTTCTTTTATTCCTGTCTTGTGTTAAAACTGAGAAAAAAAACGTTTTTTACTTGAAGAAAAGATTGGTTATCGGTCAGCGATGGAAATTGAACTATACATCAAACATATTTACCGTCTTGCGATTTTCAATTGTAACAGCATCTAGAAAGGTGATTACTTTTTATGACGTCACTCTTTAGGTAGTACGGGATTTTAAAATTGCGCATCATTCTTGTGCATGTGACTAAAAATGGAATGTTCCCTTTTCAGTGTCCTATAATAGTTTAATTTGATGAAATATGCCACTTTTTTATGTTTAACCATGCAGAATATTGAATCTTTTCAGCAAACTCCTGTTCTATTAAGGGGAGATAATTTGTATAGAAATAAAAGGAAAAAATCAGTTTTTCGCGATTTATTCAAAAATCCCAAATTTTTTTCATGGAAATTGAAGGGCAATATATTTGCTAATAATTAACCAACTATTTAAAAAATATATTTGATGTAACTAAAATAAATTAAAACTTTGTTAAAGTTCGCTAATTTTCCCTATTATTTCAACCAAAACGGCAGATTTTTACATGACATATTTCATTCTTATATGGCTGGTGACCCCAATTTTTTTTTATTCTCTAATAACAAAGTGTAAATCATGAAAATATCAGAAAATTCTATCTGACAGATTTTAGACCCCTTTACCACCTTAAACAAATTCATTTCAGGTTGGCCATATTTTGTTTTTCTTTTGTCTTTTAATTTTTAATGATATAGATAACACAAAACAACGGCAGTAGAATACCGAAGGAACAAAGGGGTGAAATTCACAAAAATCGAAGTCCAAAGACAGGGCAAAAACGAGAACACAGAAAACAATGACGTTAGACACAAAAACAATAACGTTAGACAGATACAAAGCACAGAAATAGAAATTACAACATTCAGAACAAAGGCACTCACAGTGTGAACTCCTGTGAAACTGAGAGTGACATCAATAATTCGAGTCAGTACGACATTTCTCAATCCTGGATAGTAAATCATGAAAATAAAAACACAGGACAGGCCTTGCGTTTTGAGATATGACAATTTATTATACTCCCGCTTTGAAAAAGCGGCGGGTATATAGTGATGGCAGTGTCCGTCCGTCCGTCACACATTTTTGGTCAGTTTTCTCAGCATGCATATGTTGGAATGATTTCATATTTGATCAGAAGCTTGATTCTGATGAGTTGTAATGCGTAAGCTATTTTCTTGTTTGTAGTGTTGCTACTTCCGGTTTGCCGATATGTAGAAGTTTTATTATAACACACTATGGATGAGAAATTTTGGTCAGTTTCCTCAACTTGTATATGTTGAATGATTTCATATTTTGTCAGAAATGTTAAAAAATGGATAACAGGAAACACCGACAATGGCTGAAAATTATAATTACATGCAACAATTTGCAAGGGAACTACACAAGAAAAACACGTATAAGACAAAAGACAAACGTAAACAACGATAGGAACTCGGGACAGCCGGACTTGCTAACGGCGCTAGCAAAAGCCAGCGGTAGGGTTAAACCGGTTTATGGGTACCCAAACCTCCCCTTTATCTGTCCCGTTTCCCTATAGTATGAAACATACGAATAAAACCCAATACAGGTAGACTACTAACTCCATGACCACAATCTTGAAAGGAGAGAAAAAGACAATACGTAATTTTGAAAGATGGGTCAAGGGGTGCTCGCCGCTAAACTGCCGGCTAGCTCAAGGAGCCTGGTCTGCTGGTAGAACACTGTGGCACTACGGAAGAAAAATCAAACTCAAAACTTCCCGAAGGGTTTGGTCAAGAATCATCATAAATTTCAGTAGGCATCGGCAGTATCAGTGAGAGGCCAGTATGTGTGCAAAATTTTCAGGTCACTAGGTCTCAAAGCTAATTTAACGGATGCAAGCAGAATATCAGAAGCATGATTATGATGAGTTGTAACATGTAAGCTATTTTCAGGTCTGCCGTGTTGCTACTTCCTGTTTGCCGATATGTTTAAGTTTTACCATAACATATTATGGATGAGAAATGTTCGCCGCATATAGAAAAAATGAAAGGATGTGGAGTGAATGTACATGTGACAAAAACGCACACGATACATAGAAAACTCCAGTATATCAAGGACAGGGCTTTTATTTCTGTTTACCTCTTGATGTCGTCTGAGGGTCTTCAACCAGAGATGAACAATATAACTCCCTCAAGCGAGACCAAGAAGGCCCCTATGGTGCACTTAATTGGTATTCTTGACAAAAATGTTGAGCAAAATATGTCATTGAAGCAACACACGTCGGGAGCGGTCAATGAGAAAAAAAGTAAAACCGGGCAATGTCTGCCTACAAATATTTGTCATTAAGTAGCCCGACGAAAGACAAAAATTAGGACAAAAACAACATCGACTGACAACATGGGGCACATCGAAATAGATGTAGGCAAACCTTGCAGTGTATGTTAGGTTGAAAGGACAAACATAGTCGTATGTACAGATTATAACATTTTGTCGAAGTTTACTTGAATTTAATTGGTGAGAATTATTTCAAATTTGATCTTATCTTTATAATAATGAGTTGTTACATGTAGGCTATTTTGAGGCCTGCCATATTTCCACTCCCTATTTGCAAATATGTTGAAGTTTTACTTTAACCCTTTATGGGTGAGAATTTTTCGTCACAATTTATTTGGCTTCTTTAAGTGGGAATGATTTCAAATTTTTTAACTCTAGTATACAATTGTCGTTTCTGAGTCGATGCATATTTTACAATCTCTCATCAGTTACTGCATTGACGGATAACAAATTTCTGTTCAACCGATTTTCCATGTAAAAATATTTTTGAGATGCTGCTTCCTATAGTGCTTTGTCTGATTTTATCAAAATTGATCTCTAGACAGATTATGACGCTGCCAACGAGATGGAAATATCTTATTGCTGCTGATGCAATTGCAAATCTAGTTATTCTTGCTCTTATTCTCTGTCCGAAAAAAATAGTCCGACCATCTTGGAGACTAATAATCGGTTCTGTGGAAACTTCACAGGATTTTGAATCGCTCGGATATGGATAAAACTTTACAGGAAGGCTGCTTAGGACATAATAAATTGGTTTCAGGTCTTCAAGACATCAAAATTGCATCGGTTACCATGGACACGGCAAAAAAGTCGGGGAATGAAAATGTTAATATTTGGATGAAACTTTACAGAAGTTACAAAAGAGTTTGGAAATGTCTCCAAGACCTCAAAATGGCGTTAATGCCATGAAAACAGAAATAACCGGGAAATTGAAAGTATTCAGAATCAAATAAAACTCAACAGACATGTTACATAGGCTGTATAGAAGTGATTCATAGCCCCGATTTCCTATTTGGGAGTTTGTTTTGGAAAGTTTTGTATCAGCATCCTTATACAGTCATCATTTTTTCTATAGACAAATGATAGAAATGTATTTTAATGCTAATGATTTTTAAAGAGAGATTCAATAGAGCCATTTCAACAATCTCAGCAGTGTCAATATTAAAAATGATAACGAATAAGTAACATGTATACAACATCGAGTTCATATCAAGAAAGCACTGTAACAAACGGTTTGTAATAGAATTTTTTCGTTAAAAAAAAAATACCAAAATCCATGCTAACTGAATAGTTTTGGATATATTCATGATCAGGAATGCTAAATTACGTACCTCGTATAAAAAAGATAATATATGATAGCTTTCAATCATTTTTTTTCTTTCTTTATTTTTTTTATTTATTTTTTTTTTGGGAGGGGGGGTGTGGCAGGGACATTTTATCCCAATAATAAGGTTAACGAATATCATTCTCTGGTTTCTATCTTCAAAAACTATCAAATATAGTTCATCAGACTATGGTTTTAATTTTTATTGCAAAGTGGGTTATAACATTGTGGTTGTTTATAACTAAGTGGTTTGAAATAAAATTCCCTGATAAACAAAATGACCAAACACATGATAAATGAAAAGTTTTGCATACATTCAGTAATGCTAAATTATATATTTGTATAAAAGAGAAAATATTTGAAAGATTTTTTTTATAACAAAGTGCGTTTTTATTACAAACCGGGTTGTTACAAAAAAAACCTTTTCAAGCTTCCAGCAGCCACTTCAAGGGGATCAGAACACGAAATTGGAAAATATTTAAATCTTGGAAAAAATTACTTGACTCGTTGCCAATTTCTGAATGAGGACTGTGAAGGGACTGATATATTTAATATTCTCCCTAAGTATTTCAGTGTTGACTTCTTCCATTTTACAAATGAATTTATACTTCAAATTTCGCTTCAAGCAATGGTACCAGCTTCGATTTATTTAGGGTTCACTTGCAGTGCACCCTGTGTCGTCCAAAGTAAAGACGTCCTAAAAATACGATTATTAAAGGTAACCACCCTTCTGTAGGATAGATGGAATTCTGACAGTATGCGTTTGTGCATTCATTGAAATGTGGATGTGATAAAGTTAAATAAAATATTCGTCAAGAATTTTGTGCTAAAATACATTGATTTTATAGAGTTATGTAATAGTATAACGCTGTCATTTTCATGAATATTTGAAAACTCGATAATGGTTGTTTTGGTATTACAAGTTATTTTTGCAGCTGTCTAGACTAAATAGTCCAGCCGAAATGAAGTCCAAACTAGACAAGCAATTCCTACTTTTAGTGACATTACTACCTTCACTTATAGGTAAGTGAATTATTGCAAGTTGCATTTAGGATTGTTCGAAATGCACGAAAAAAAAAGAAAATTTTCTCTTGATAAGTAGACACAATAAGAAGAAAGAAAATACAAAGTGAAAGTTCTATTCGCTTTTTTTCCTTTTTTTTTTTTGAAATGGCGATTGGTTAATGACAACCTTTTAAGGTCCTTCTTAATCATTTTTTTCTTGTCTTAATTTTATTTATACCCGCTGTTTCTACTTGTGTTGACCGATATTATTGAGGATATTTCATTGACCCTGGGCTCTGGGCTCAAACATTTTTTGAACGGTCAACACAACGGTTCCGGGCTCCAACACTAGGTCTTCCTTTCTCCAAAACTTCGCTTCACTAACTTGGCTCCGAAATCCACATACTTTGGCTCCAGGCTCTCTGAGAACTGTTGGGCCCGTGCTATTATTCCAATATTACCATGTGTTTTCGATTATACCTTTTCCGGTCATTAACCTCGGAATTTGCTTGCCAATGTATAATTCATAAAATGAGTAGACTCACGTTCAAATATAGAATTTACGATAGATACAACATAGACAAATGATAGCAGAACCAGATTTCTACAGGCTCAATGTGATTCATCCTCTGAAAGC
Source organism: Modiolus philippinarum (assembly GCA_002080025.1). Taxonomy (NCBI): domain Eukaryota; kingdom Metazoa; phylum Mollusca; class Bivalvia; order Mytilida; family Modiolidae; genus Modiolus; species Modiolus philippinarum. Next base: position 32,990 of record MJUU01049387.1, read on the forward strand.
GTTTTTTTTGTTTTTTTGTTTTTGTTTTTGTTTTTGTTTTTTTTTTGTTTTGTTTTGTTTTGGTTTTTGTTTTGTTCGATATACTTTATTATATGCTTATAACTTTTGGTGCGCTAATTGTTGCTGGTCAGAGATTATTTAGCCGAAAATCGGGGCTAATCGGGGCTAAATGGTACGCCACATTAGTGAACACGGTCTATCGAGGAAAGATAACAGGAAACATTACAATGGCCGGACATTACAATCATATGTCACAATCAACCATGGAGGTGCACAAGAAAAACAATAAAATGACAAACGACAAACATAGATAACGATAGGAACTCGGGATAGCCGGACTTGATACCGGCACCAGCAACAACCAGCGGTAGGGTTAAACCGGTTTATGGGTATTTCAAACCTCCCCTTTCTCTATCCCGATTCCCAATAGGTTTCAATACATATCTATGTTCAACAGAGTAAACTGACGGAACGAAAAGGCAATGGAAGAAAATAAAAATATCAGAAATTGTATTTTTTTCACCAAACGTGACACAGCACCAAAAACCAATAATAGTAAGCCAAAAAAGCTAGTAACGGAGCTACGAAATACTGACCACTCGGTCAACATCAAAGTACTTACTACTGGGTCAGCACCAAAATAGTGACTACTGGGTCAGCATCATAGTACTGATTACTGGATTGGTGAATACCATCGTGGACTATGAGTCTTCCCACAGAGGATTCGGGCCCAGTATAAATAATACAACAAAATATCATACTGTAATTCAAATTCTCCAAATTGCCATTTATATATAAAGAATCAAATGATATAGAGTAAAATAATGCACATGAGACAAAGTCGGAATATTATTTTGAAATTACAAAAAAATGAGTATATATGCACCATAACTGAAATAGATAGAGAGCATGGATCTCTCGCACGGTGAATCTTTTTACGGACTCCACACTGCAGGAGAAACAAACCCTAGTCTTAAATAAACAAAAAATGGGATATTGAGTAAATGCACTTGAGGCAAAGTCACTGCAAATGCATGGTAGAACAATGCTTTTATTGTCGTTATTCATCTATGAGACCCTCAACAATGAGCTAGATTCTCTGCCCATATTTTATGGCAAGTTCAAGACGTCCCCCTAGCACTAGTTTGGGCGGAATTCATTGCTAGATAACGAGCAACGCTACATCCATGACATATTACGCCCATGGATGCTTGATCGTCAACAAACATAACATTAACTAATTAAAAACCTAAAATTGTATAAATAACATAAAATCAAAGTTGTTTATGACAAGGATTAAGAACGATTTGAATATGTGGTTCGATGTAAATCGTTTATTTTTGCTAGTTTTTATCAATATCAATGAAACATCATATTGTTAAAATGTTTGACAGGCAGTGTCGGACTGATTACTCCATGTCTAGAAATGACTGGTAAGGACAATCCTGTTAGAGTTTTCAATGGGGTATGCTATGAATTTATCAACTACAAAAAGCCTTTCGATTTTGCTAAGTTTCACTGTCGTGGGAACGGTGCAATTTTAATCGACATTCTTGACAAAGAAACACAAGATTTTTTGATAAACACAGTGAAGACAGAGTTACAATGGGACTGGAAGTATGCGTTTATTGGTGTATGGAAAGAAACAGGAAGAGGTCCATGGTTTGGTCCATTAAGTAAGTGAAATGTGTTTTACTTGTTTTATTACATTACAACAGATATAGAGGTAGCGGAACTCTCATGGTTTTTCGTTTTTCTTTCATTACATTGGCGGCTTTGGTTCATTCTATTTTGAATGAATCTTATGATTCTCTAATTTCTAGCAAATTCAAACACCTCATGACAAATTGAATATCGCAATTATGATCAACATGTTTAGAAATTTGATCTCAGTTGGCTATTGGTCTATCATGTAAATGTCTCGTGTCAGTTGCGGATGTTGATGAAATTAACACCTGTATCATTGTCTAGCGAAATGGTTTTTGCATTTTTATGAATAAAAAACACTCAATTCATTGATAATATGACATTTTTATCAAAAATATTATATTCAACACCCCTTTTAATGAATGGCGCAATGATACACATAGCAACGATGATAGCAACAAAATGGCGGCATACTTGAGACTGGAGACTACGGAGATTGCTTTATTTCAAAAAGTAGAAATTAGAGAAACAACCTCTAACATTGTTTTCCAGTTTATTACGATAATTTCTCACATCTCAATAGTTAAATTTTCACATTTTAAAGTTCTCGGGTAAACCTCGAACTTTAAAATGTGAAATTTAACTATCTCGACGTGAGAAGCATACGTAATAAACTGGAAACAATGATGGAGACTATAATCTCGTCTTTTTACAACAACTTTTGTATTGAGTTACTTATGACTTTAATAGTTCACCCTTATATGAATTTTGGCTTTTCTGCGTAGATCCTATTGCTTATTTGTTAATAAACGATTCCACTTTCAAATTTTTGGGTAATTGTCGACATCTTACCCCGAATCTACTGGAAACTTGTACCTGACGTCAGTTGAGCGTAATCTAGGAATTCTCCTATTTATTTTCTTGACCTAAATAATTTGGTTGGAAATGACCCGCCTGGGATAAAATGTTGATTTATGACACGTTCGGCTTTTTTTCAATCATAAACACCCTTCATATGTTGATAGAAGAATTTATTCCCTTTGCCCTCATACAGCGGGACGCCATTTTTACCCCGTTTGACCTCTTTGACCCGCCATTCTAATACCCGGAACGTTCCGGAATTGGACTTTTGGAAGAACGTTTATTTAATAAAATTTTATTTAAAACTAAGGAGTGTCTCCTTCATGCATACAGTTGGGTGCTGTCATAACCTCTCATCCAAGTTAACTCCAAGTTAACCTAGAAGCAATTCTAAGTTTACTTGAAGTTAACTTAGAGCAGACGTAGAACAGTTCTAGAAACGGTCATAAAAACGGTCATTTTCTAAGTTAGCTTAGAACAGTTCTAAAAGCAGTCATAGAATAGAGCAGTTCTAAAAGTGGTCATAAGACAGAGCAGTTCTAAAAGTGGTCATAAAAACGGTCATTTTCTAAGTTAACTTAGAACAGTTCTAAAAGAAATCATACGGAAGACCATGACTACTTTTAGAACAGGTTATGACCGTTTTTAGAACAGTTCTACTCGATGACTGCTTTTAGAACAGTTCTTGATAATGGCTGCTTTTAGAACAGTTCTTGATAATGACTGCTTTTAGAACAGTTCTTGACAATGACTGCTTTTAGAACACTTTTCTAAAGCAGCTCTAGAACAGTTCTAAGTTAACTTAGAGCAGTATTAAAATAGTTCTAAGTTAACTTTGTGAGAGGTTATGACTGCACCCAACTGTAACTCTGTCCTCAAATGAATTCATTCTTTATATCAAAATAAGATTATTTGTTTTAATGACAAGTAGGATTACAATATTTCTTTCACTGAAAATCAAATAGTCGTTCCCTTAGTTGTCGATATGCGCATATGTAGAAACTAGATAAACAGTAACTTCGGTTTTATCAACATAAAATCACCATGTTTATTACCGTCACATAGCCTTATTCGCTGGTCATGCTTTGGTATTTCTGACAGATTCTTGGACCTTTCTGGTTTTATCCATTTAAAAGCATAATATACTTTTTTGCACTATATTTTCATAATTTCATTTTACATTTTTTTTATTTTGATTATTCAATTTGAGTTATTTTGTGACATTCATTAATGGATAAACATTGTTTATGTTAAAGAGGAGTTCAGTTTCCCGCCATAAAAAGACCTGGGTAACCTATCAATTCTTTTTGCTTATATTACTTCTTTTTCAATTTTCTAACACGAAAATTACATTTTACTGAAATCTGAAATGATTTAGAAAGATCAGCCAACATCACTAATTTCAATTTTGCGAAGTTGGAATCGGCACTGATCAGCAAACTTTGCGAAGTTGGATTCACTATTGCATTTTTTCATGCCAAAACCAACATTTGGTTTTTGTTACTATGTTTCTAACATGAGCTCGAAAAAAAATCTAATGTGTATTCATCAATATACGTATAAAGCACTTTGTTTCTATATCTAATTGAATGGGTATTTCAAAATTTCCCCATCTTGTTGACGCAATATTCTTCTGGACATTGCCGTATAAGCGAAGATATTTTTATTCGTATAGTTTGTGATGGAAAGGACATTTTGTTTTCTTAGTTAAAGCATTTGAAAGGTTGAAATTGCGACTTAATATACTGATTACACACAATTTATATACAAATAACTGTCCTGTAGGAACACTGGTTTTGTCGAATTAATGTTAAATGTTCATTTTTGATCATTGAAATACAGGAATTTAACTGCAACGATAGATCTTATAATTTACATGTTTTTCTCCTTTTCCAGTTATTCCCTTTAACTGCAATTGAATAATTAGAGGCCTCACATGAGCCTGTATCGCTCACCCGGTGGCTGGTTTTATTCATTGTCACCAAAAGAGCAACCATTCATACTATAAATCAGTTCACCAGATGTTACAGTTTCAATCTTGGATACGGTGTCGTATGAGATTTTAAAGTCTATGAAAACTGCAAGTTCCGGTTCCGGTTTTTGCCTTGTTAACTTCCGGCATGAGAATTGCAAGTTCCGGAATTGCGAAATGTGGGGGAAACATCTGTTTATTCAATCTGCGATGTGACATATCATATTATTTTGCGAAACGTTACATTTTCTTAATCACCATAAGCACTGTTGGTCTTAATTTTCTTTCAGATTATGTATGTAAGCGAAACTGAAAGTACACCGCAGTTCAGTGCAGTCGTGATTTCATCAATGCACTAAAGTAATTTATAGGCTTATAGAACTTTTGTATTTCTATAGGTACTGGATCAATTAACTTGTAGTTATATGATTATATTAGTCCCGTGTAGATTCTGTGTTTAGTGTGATTATTAATTTTGAGGGAAATGGATTGTAGGATTTAAATATTTAAATTTCAAAGCGAAAAAACTAAAAAGTAAATGATTGAATTGCATAAAGAAATATATTCAAAGTTCCTTCCAATTAAGGGGCATAAGCCTGATGACCGTTTGGTCACCTAAAACAGGCAGACAAATAATGGCCAAAGTAATTTGGTTATTATAACTAACAAATCAGTTGCTGTGGGAAATATGGCTCAAACTTATTGGCTTTGTTAAAAGTTGCAAGCAATGAAAAATAATGACCCTCAATGGTTGTATGCCTTGGGTTGATTTACTAAAGGCTTGCAAATTTCATAGCTTTGGTAAAATTTGATGAAAAATTCTAACAATATACTTTTATTTGTAAGTTATGTGGGTTAAAAAATGTTATTCTGACCGTATTATTACAGATTTCATTGGTGCGGAAATAGTTGCAATTAATAATTATGATAGTTGTCAGTTTGGGTTTTAAAAATACCATTCTTACTCTTTGCTTGCAGATTTCATGGGTGTGAAAATAGTTGCGATTAATAACTATGATAATTTATTGCTATATGTGGTCAGGTTGGGTTTTAAAAATATCACTCTTGATTTCATGGCTGTGAAAAAAGTTGCGATTAATAATTATAATCATTTATGGCTATCTGTGGTCAGGTTGGGTCTTAAAATATCATTCTGACCCTATGCTTGCAGATTTCATGGCTGTGAAAATACTTTCCGATTAATAATTATGATCATTTATGGCTATCTGTGGTCAGGTGTGTTCATTAAATATCATTCTGACCCTATGCTTGCAGATTTCATGGCTGTGAAAATAGTTGTGATTAATAGTTATGATCATTTATGGCTTTTATATGGTTATTTTGACCTTATGCTTGCAGATTTCATGGCTGTGCAAATAGCTGCGATTAATAATTATGATCATTTATGGCTATCTGTGGTCAGGTTACGTCTGAAAATATCATTCTGACCCTATGCTTACAGATTTCATGGCTGTGAAAAGAGTTGCGATAAATAATTATGATCATTTATGGCTATTATATGGTTATTTTGGGACATAAAATATCATTCTGACCTTATGCTTGTGAATTTCATGGCTGTGAAAATAATTGCAATTAATAATTATGGTCATTTATGGCTATATATGGTCATTTTGGGACATAAAATATCACTCTTACCCTATGCTTGTATATTTCATGGCTGTGCAAATAGTTGCGATTAATAATTATGATCATTTATGGCTATATGTGGTCAGGTTGGGTCTTAAAATATCATTCTGACCCTATGCTTACAGATTTCATGGTTGTGAAAATAGTTGCGATTAATAATTATGATCATTTATGGCTATCTGTGGTCAGGTTGGGTCTGAAAATATCATTCTGACCCTATATGCTTGCAGATTTCATGGCTGGGAAAACAGTTGCAATCAGTATTAATGATCATGTACATTGTATGGCTATCTGTGGTTAGATTGGGTCATAAAATTGTCAGTTTTACCTTAATACTTTATGACTACAGATTTATTTTGACCATTTAGGTTCTCTGTTGGTTGGTTGGTAATAATGTCCTTAGCTATTCCTAAAAACAGTAACAACCATAGAAGTTACAGGATTTCAAGGAAATATAAAAATGTCAAATTCATTTAATATAAATTGATTTGAATTATTTCAATTATAGAAATAATCCTTATTTTCCCCGCACATAAAAACTACAAACAATTTGTTGAGTTTAACTGATTATTTTCCACAAAGGGTAAACCCCTGACGCCCCCCCCCCCCCCCCCCCCCAGTAAAAATACATAAATGTTGCCCTGTTGGTGTGTTTCTCCCTACTGGTTGTTTACAAGTGCATACATTTTGCGCCTATTTAAAAGATAAAGTTTGTCTAAAAGTTGAAAATCAATTTACTACAAAACTTAATTGATCTCTACTATCCCCGTCAACCTCTTATTAGAGTATCTCGTCAACTTATAATTATTGGTTTGTCATTTTAATAATTTTAACAGCTGAATAAATCATTTGGTTTCTATTATCATATACCAACGTTAAATTCTATATAAAAATCGAATTTTTTAATATTTCCGTCGTACGGCTTATACTTTAAAATCTCATAGACTTTAAAATCTCATAATTATGTCAACCCCCGTATGAAATCTGCAAGTATATGACAAAAACCGGAAATGGAACTTGCAGTTTTCATAGACTTTAAAATTTCATACGACAACGGTACAAACATAAAAATCACAAACTTTGAAAGGGACAAAAGATTCGTTATCAATAACAAAAACATCACCAATGAATCTATAAGTGAGATTGAAGTATTTTTGATGATTTTACTAGGTGTACATGTAATTAAATGTTGCAATGAAATAAGTTCATCATTACAAGAACATTATAAAATGAATTATAAAAAATGGTAAGAGAAACTACAAAGAAAAGAAAACCGTGAAGCGGGAACTCAAGAAAATTGAGATCGCTGAAAAGGAAAAGTGGCCTCTTTTAAGAGTTTTTGTAAAATATTTTCTCGCCCGCCCAGGAAACGGGAAAGTGTAGAAAAATTGACGGGATGTCGGGAATGGGACCCCTTAAAAATAATAATATTTATCTGAAATCCTATCTATTTTTAGATTAACCAGCGAACATCCTTAAATAATTACATTTCATGCATATTCATTTTAATTTCGCCAATTTGATAGATGAACACCGATCACGTGGCATATCAATGCGAAGTTGCAATTCCCATGAAACACATTTGACCTCATGTTCACGTAGCGGATTTATTTTTAAAAATAGAATCCAATGTGCATGATGTACTTTCCTGTAAATAAATTGTGTTTTTATTTATATTTCGGACAAAATGTATTTTATTTTGAAGTTTCATAGGGATTGTGAAAGTGTTGACCGGGCGCACATTTTCATTAAAAAATAACTGAACGAAAAAAGGCGTTAATAAAAACAGATGTCAGCTTTACAACATTTCAACGACCTCTAGGTGCTGAATGCCGCTTTATATGTAAAAAAATGAAATTTTGAAATTTTCTGTTTTAGATAATGAAATATCATACAGTAACTGGGATGTTGAGCAAGGCAAATGTACGTTGTTATTTGATTTTTTGTGTAGACAAAATAATGCAGTTTTGGATTTCAACAATCACAAATGGTATGAAGCTGACAAAATAATGAACGCAAATTATTATATATGTCAGTATGGTATGTATTGATTTATTTATATTATTTATTTTATTTATCACACAAAGTTATTAATTATAAAATTTCATTAAGTTAGATCTTGTCATCTGATGTGCCATCAAGTTTGATCAAAAACTGTATCGATATGAGTTTCACTGAACCTTCAGCCAATCAGAAATGCCAGATCAAAAGTATTTTAATTAAAACAAAATGTATGTTTCCCTTTACCCGACTGAACTTTAAGATTTTGAATAGGTAGAAAGGATTTTTTTTTAGAATTTTTACTAAGAAATTGTTAGAAATTATAATGTTCATTTTCCAATTTCGAGTGTAAAAATCTTCTTAAAAGTCAATAAAATTATTTCCTAAGGGTCATTTTGTCAGGTCAGTTGGGTAAATGGAAACAAACGATATTCTAATTTATGCCTAAGTCAAAAATTCCAAAATGAAAATTACGTATATATGACTGCGATTACACGTCTCATGCTTTTGGTTGACAATAGCCGCATTTGCAAATGATGGATATATGGTAGGTCTCTCATCCAAGATGGCAGTAAGCGGAGAACATAGTTTAACATTGGACTAAATGGAAACACGATGAAAGGACTGATCCCAGGGGTCGTCTATTTAGAAATACCCTAAAAGATAATCGAAATTCGGAAAAAAGATATGCATAATCGGGATTCCCGTTTTATTAGTTCTACATGTTTTCATCTAGATTTTAAATTATCCTATCCCCGCACTTGGATTCCTACCCTGCCAAGATTATGTCTTTGTAAAAACAGAATTTTTTGCTAAGGTTGTACTTAATGCAAATTTCTTGCATTTCCATTAATTTCGTAGACAAGCGACTTTCATTTAGTTAAGCTAATTTTTTCATTTGCCACGCCCAATATAGTGTGATAATAGTAGCAATTAGTGTTAATATCTGAGGTTAACTCCCGGTGAATCCGAAGTTTCCGATCTTGAATATTTACACCCATTAAGACCGATGTTTAGCGATTTTTATTCTCCCTGGAGACAGAAAATCTTTAATATATGATGTTTTTGCTTGTTTGTTTGTTTGTTTTTTTTATTTTTGTATTTTGTTTTTTGGGGTTTTTTTTACAATATATATTCGAATGCTACATTTTTGTAACGGACGATTTAATTGGTCAAAACTGACCGTAAAATACTCTATCTATATGCCTCGGGCATGGTTGGTTGCGTGTCCAGTCTGGTTACCTAACAGAGTACAAATATTTAAAGCAAAGATTTGAAATGAAATTGTTCGATTGCTTTACAATTGCAATTATAATAGTAAATTATTTGAAAACCCCAGAGCTTCAATCTTGATTTGACAGTCAAAACATTTCGTTTACAAGCTCCGCTACGTGTCGCCAGTAACATACATTTTGACCAATCAAATATTTGATTGTAGCCCTCGAGTGTTCAAATTAGGTACTGTTATTGCGAAATTGAATATTGGTAAGGTACGCTTTATTCTACTGTTTCCATGTATTTTATATAAGATTATTCATTTGTTGTTGAAGTGCTTGGCATATATTTTGATAATGGTACCATTTTATATTTATCATTTACTATAATACCACATACATAGGTAATTATTCCCGCACTTTAGAAAATGCGGGAATATTGTTTCGCCTGAGTCCGAGATGAGCATTGTCGGTGGAATTCCTCTCTTAATTGTTTTCGTTACAACTTTTAAATTTTTATGCAGCATTCTTCTTCATCATCTTCACCATCTGTAGATGTGCAATATAATTAATTGCAGTTGGAGTTAACATATGTGGTATGGTCTCGTGTTTATTTACCCCATATCCTATTGTGAAATAAGGTTTTGAATTTTGAATTCGCTCAAAGATTCCGATTTCCGGACCGAAAATCGTCAAATTATATAAAAGAAAAGCTTGTCAGTAAAACTCTTGTCTCAGTTGATAATTTACAACAAAAACAATTTTATAACATTTTTTTCAGATGCAAAAAAAGTTTTTATGAATTTCAATTTTTGCTGTTCAATTGGGTCCAGATTGGAACGGAAAATGATGTAAATATAGAAATAACCTTTTGTGGTATTTTATGACTGAAACAGATGGTTCATCTGTAGATTGGAAAGATGTTCTTTACCTAGTGTGATTCCCACTCTGGTAAATTTCCTATAAGTCTCAAAGACCAACACCTTTTGAAATTTTAATACGAAATCATATTTTAGATAATCTGCATGACTACGTTAATAATTCTAAATATAATTGTTTTTAAAATCTTAACAAATCACCATAAATTTTTGCAATCTTTATTAAAATAGCAATATTTGGAAAATCAAAGTTTCAAAAAGAAAGGAATCACAACTTCGGTAAATTTCCTGGAAGTCTGAATGACTTTTACTTACACAGAGGTGGTATTTTAAATTTCAATTTTCACTTAACCATCTTGTGCAGGTTAAATATTTAAATACTATGAAATTTGATAACCAATAATTAGTTTTATAGTAACAATTTCATTTTTTGTGACATGAGCAGTGCAGGAATGTAGTCCATCGGCTGAAATCACTTTCCGTGCATCCCCCATTTATGATCTAGACCGACTTTTTCAGTCATTCTATATCCCCTATTCAAAATGCAATATGTTGAAATGAATATAACCTGCACGCATAGAGGGGAAAGGGTTATTTTTATAGCACACTACTCAAAATTCTAATATTTTCGTTCTCACTAAAGTTTCAACTTTTTAGTGCCCAAATTTTCAATAGATGGATAAAATAAACAAACTTTTGTATCAATTGAGAACCCAATCCATAATTTTTACAATAAATAAAAGTTTGGCCAATTTCCTCCTTTTTGTGGTCTGGGGATACAAAAAATACCCCTCCTCTGCAAAAATAGTGAATATGGCGATTTTTCGGGTTTTTAAAAAAAAACCTTTGGTAATTTATAATTATTTTTTTACCTAACTTATCAGTTGGGCACAGCACACCAATAAATTTTCCATAGGATCCAATAGTACATTTTGAGAAATTCCACCCATTTCTATATTTCGTTTTTACTCTTCACACCCCTCAAAACCAGCGGAATTGTCTGAAGTTGCTGCCATTTCATTTTCGGGGTTGCATGTCAGATAAAAATTTTCCGGTATTTGCCGAACCCCAGAAAAAAAGGAAAATAATCCATATGTCAACACCAAAATATTCGTGAATATGTATCTTCTACTAAAGTTGAAAATTTTCCTACACATCTTTATTTTATTAGGTTGAATATCTACATAAGTTCTACTTCCAAAACAGCCATTACAGTGTCCATTCATTCAGTTATGAGTAAACAGTACACCTTCGAAGCCTGCGGAGTGGTTGACCGAATTAACCACTACTTTTGTGTGTATCAGTTCAAAAGGTCAATTAGTATTTTGGTTTCAGTTGTGATATATTGTTGGAAAAAAACACCAGTAAGGTTCACAGATTTTTGTTTTTTAGTGTCAAAATGTTTGAAGAATGAAAGTTTTTGGGATTTTCAATATTTCGACTTTCGAATGTTAAGATCTTAAAAATCTGAACATTTATATCTTTTAATTGCCTATGTAGTAATGTTTTAAGATGTTTTACCAACAAATTTGGTCTAAAATATTTTGTTTTTAATCTTCCTTTAGGTTCGCAAATATCGAAATAAGCACCCTTCCCCTAAAATTAAGGAAAATGTCTAAAAAAAATCAAACTATAAATGTGATAAAATAATGATTTATTTCAATTTTGGTTTATACTTTACTATATCTGACATACTAAAAATATTTCAAAAAGAATGTACCTGTTTAAGTTACCTAGACTTGGCCATTTTACTCGAAAATGTGTAAAAATTGGGAAATTTCAGTTTTCTAGAATTTCAACTAATTTGTCGTTGAGATGTAGATTTCTTATAGATTTATGTTTAACTTTAAAAATAAGGATGTTATATCGTTACAGTATGCCAAAGCTTTACGTAGAACACATATTTAAATGTTTCAGACAAATTGCAGATTAACAAAATGCTAAATTTTAACCCCTTTTTGCAAATAAAAACACTACCTATTAAATTTCGATTCAAAAATTACAGATTTGTCTTTAGTATGAAATGTAACTTACTTTAACCATTAAATACACACAGATGCCTATATATGTACAAATAAAACCATGTCTGGAGTCTTGTCGGGAATTATTTCTTAAAAAGGGATGCCAAATGGAAATTTTCGGATTTCTAGGGTTTTTTCCAAATTTTATTTAAAACTCTTAAGTGAACATATTTTCATCTATTTTGTGAAATTTTAGAAATATAATTTCTCACTTTTGAGATAGGTCAGTTCCTATTTTTAGCGGTGTGAGATTTTTCTGTCTCACACCACCCCATGTGAGACAGCCTCGTGTATACTATGACGTCATTGACGTCATTGTGAGATGCTTAGTAATGGCGGATGGTCAGGAAAACATGACGGCGCCAAAAGACGCTTTTTATAAACAAAAGTGAGAAAATGAATCAAGCACCGTTGGAAATGCAAGATTTAGAAATCTCAGACACCCTCGGGCAAGATTTCAATAGTTCTCTGACTCGGCAAGCCTCGTCAGAGAAATATTGAAATCTTACCCTTGGGTGTCTGAGATTTCTTGATCTTGCCTTTTCACCGGTGCTAGATTCATATAATCTATATTGTTGAAAAAGATACACAAAATAACTTTTTAATGTGAAATGTAAGTTTGCAAAAAAGAGCAGTTTGAAGTTCAAAGTCACATAAAACTAACCTTGAATGTTTGGTAATGCAAAAATACCGAAGTTGCAGAAAAAAACAGTCAATTGCGTTATGCTGTACACGTGTTTCAAGGAGTAACCTCTCATCAGCAGCATTAAAATCAAATGATATGGAAAGCCATAATCCTAAAGAAGCCAAAAAGAAGTACTCAATACCAAATAACATCGAAATAGGACGCCAGATCCAGTACTAAGGACATCTACCGAGTGCCATACAAGGAATGAAGCCTTAGTATTTTCAAAGGGTTTGAATTTTGATAAGAACAGTAAATTATCTCCTAATTAAAAAATAATAGCGATTAATTTTTTTAAGATTGTCATTTTAAGGGGAATGTAATACGATATTGATAATGGAATCAATGACAAAAAGGGAGGTTTTTTAGATTCTAGAGTCAATATATCTCATCATCAGACCAGTAATGTCAATTTTACCCATATATTTACAAGCTATACTGCAAAGACCAATAAAAATATACATGTAATACTACAGGTTACGTGGAAAAAAGGGGCATTTCTACTTGAATGAAGCTTTAAATGAAATTCTGTCACACAATGTACTAATGAATGGTATTGAGTAGTCATGTTGAGATAAGATGTAGATCTTTTTTATGATTTAGATGAACTTTACACAGTTAGACGTATAAAATATGATAAATCTTAAAGTACGAAAATAACCATTTTGTATTTATCTTTTGGTTGATAAAAATCTAATGTCATGTAAATCATCTTGACAAATGAAAAAAAACAGATATAATAAATATATATCATAATTACTTAATACTGTGACGTTGTATGATCTGAAGTAGCAATTGTCTACTTTTAGGGGTAAGGGGCGATAATGTTCGTATTTTGCCTCGCCCTGAACGCTTCTTGAAGATTTATAAAATGCGTAAGGACGACCAATGTACAGATGAGACCAGCTCAATCACAATCTGGCAGATATACGCTTCATAGTTGACAAATTCAAAAATTCAACTTTGAATTTTGAAAAATTCTCAAATGCTGAAAACTCCAATTTTTCACGAATATCGTATCGAATAAATTTTACCCATATTTTGGCGTTAAAATTGCATATTCCAATATATAACAAAATACCGAAATTACTGATTAATTTATTTCCTGTTTATGTGCATTTCTACAACCTATGTTTCATAAGTGCAGATCAAATCAAAACATTTGGAAGTCCATTAACCGAAAAACGTTTAAAAGCTGATAGAGAATAGATATCAAAGGGATATAATATGCATCTTCTTGAAAGACATCAAAACAGTATTATGTATAAAGACAGGCCAACCTTTTGGATTTTTTAGCATCATTTTGTTGGGGTAGGGATAAAATTTTCGGTAACGAGAGAACGCTCCCTGTTTTTTCTTAACAGTAGTTTTAGACAACCACTATATCGCTCAAAACATTTAATTGGCATATCTTCAGATATATCCTCCAGATTTGCCACATATAACGATTTAACGATGAATCTTGGACAAATCTGAATGCTGAAAATTCCCACTTTTCATCAATTTCGGACAAAATATTGAGCTTAAGCCGATGAGTGTGTTTTAAAATACCAAATAATGATTATATCAAGCAAAATTATTATATAAAACTTGTGGTTATTTTTATGCAAACATAGAAACAAACTTGACAATTTAAGTTAAAATTTGTTGGGTTAGGCGAAAATTATCGGTGTTTAGACTCATATTGAATACTATACTCCTTGTATTTTTTTTAAACAATGTTTTAGACAACTAATGTATCGCTTAAAGCAAGTAATTGACATATCTGCCGATATATCCTAGTGATTTGACATATTTAACGGTTTAACAGTTTTAATAGTATTTGCAACAATCTGACATGTTTAAAATTCCCATTTTAATCAATTTCGATCAAAATATTGAGTTCAAGTCGACAAATGGCTGTTAGAATACCAAATCATAATATATTCATGCAATATTGTCATATACAATGCACATTTTGTGTGTTCTGGTTATTTTTATGCGAATATTGACAAAAAATGACAATTTTAGATTTTATTTCTTGGGATAGTGGTAAGTTTTATGGATGTAAGAAGTTTACATTACTTCAAAATTGCTACAATTTGTACTAGTTGTAAAGAAGAAATTAATATATATATATATACTTTCTTGTTGTAACCACGTTTTAGGAATTTGAACTACTCATAGATAAGATAAGACAAAAGAATGAAAAAACTGCGTCCAAAACGAAAAGATCTGTTTCATATGGCTTTATAAAGTTGATGGTTTTGTCATTTAAAACATGTCAACGTTATCTGAATAATGTAGGATTAAAACAAGGAATTCCACAGAAGCAGGGAACGCAATGTCGAGAAAGCATTATGTAAAAGCCAATTGTTAAAAAATTCAATTGCCGTTAGTATAGTAAAATAAAATTTTGGATGATTTATTATAATGATATTGTTATAGGGTCTGTAAATCTCGTCATGTGACTCACGAGAATTCACGATAAACAGGCAATTCGAAAACGATTCCCGCCAAAATATGACGTCTGAGGATTATAACGTTATATCATGGTAACGTGTTTTATTTTTAAGAAAGGGCATTTAAAGACTAAAATCAATCGCAAGAATTATGAAATGAAAAGCACACTGGGTTCTATAGACCATTGAACTTACACAAATTCGAGAGAAATCGTAAAATTTTCGTCTTTTTTTATTTTTTAATACGTATCTATAGAAGTTGTACTTAAGTTGGGTAATTTTTCGTTCGTTATCTGTAAGGTATAGCAGAGAAGCGTTGTCCATTTGTCCATGGTACAATTGCCAACGTCAAAGACTTCAATGGGAAATGTTATGAATTCAGTTTGGACAAACGTAGTAAGGAAGATGCTGTTTTTCAGTGCGTAACTAGAGGTGGATACTTAGTAGAAATTAGTAATCCGGAGATAGAAGAATTTGTGGTGAATACAATTAAGAATGAGCTTCAGTGGAAATGGAAAGAAGTATATATTGGCGCCTTTAGAATTGACCATCAGGAACCTTGGCGATGGTTAAATTGTAAGTGCTTCAATTTACTTTTTAGTGTCATAACTAAATGAGAATAAAATGAGGGGGAATAATGAACATAAGTGTTTTGCTAAAACCCTATGCTACAACTTAATCTAGCTACACATTTGGCTTTCTTGTTTTGTAAAATATTTAACTATTTTTTTTGGTCACCTGTGTATAATACGCCAACATCTCTCGATTGGTCTTGCCAGGTTTTTCTTACATTCAACTCGATGAGTTCCTGTGATCGTTTATATGTTGTATTGCCTATTGGTTCTTTTGCCGGGCAACGGATGACAGTGTTTGGAAGAGTACTTTGCCCCATAGGTTATGCTTGTTGGCGATTCCCCCCTCCTTTTCCATGACAGAAAGTATGTAAAACAGTGGATGCATGGATTAAGCGTTGTTTAACATTTAGCAAGTGAATTCCGCTCAAACCGGTACTAGGGGTCGTATTGAACTTACTTTGAGGTAAGAGTGTTTGCTCTTTGTTGAAGGCCTTATGGTGCCTTCAACATGAAGAACAGCAATGAAAGCGTTGTTTCATTTGCTTCATCTTACCATGTATTTATAGATATTTTGTCCCATGTACATTTACTCCATATCCCTTTATTTGTTCATGCATTTGTAATAGGGTCTGTAAGTCTCTTTCAATTTTCCGGGTATATAAATTCTACCTGGAGAGATGCATTTTTTACAAAAATATATGACGTTATCTTTCTAACAACTGCATTAATCTCTGTCAGCTACAGTTGATTAATCAAACGCGTAGTAAGTAGATTTTATTTTGACATTGAATTAACTGCATTATTTTGAAATTTCATTGAGTTATAAAAGGCTTACCAAGGCACATTTTTAATGAGTAGCGGTAGAGCTTCATTTTTAAAATGTGCGCCCAGTCAACACTTTCTGAATATTCAATATGAAACTTCCAAATAATGCATTCAAATCTTATTATTTGTTGCATTTTAAAAACAAAATAAGAAACACAGATTTTTTAAACGGAAAGTTTAAAATGTACATCGTGATTCTATTTTTTACAAATTTCTTCGTCATGTGGTTTCATGAGATGTACATCTTTCAGGTTGACAAAATTTTAATGAATATACATGAAATGTAATTTTATATTTGTGCAAATGTAAATATTTACGAACGAAATTATATGAAGCTATTGTCTGATAGAATGCACAGATTAGCTGCATCCCAAATCCGATGTTCTTTATTCGTATGAAGCGAAGTTTTTTGCAAGGGCTAATACGACAAAAACAAAACCAACTGGCCAAGGCTTTGAATTTCAGCTTCAGATATATAGACAATGTATTTTCTCTCAATTACCCGAGATTTAAAGAATATTTACATCGGGTCTACCCCCAGTGAACTTGAAATCAAAGTGGCAATCCAACTCTGCTTTATGCCTCGACCTTTTGTTTTGAATTGACGAACATGGACGTCCGATATCTAGGTTATACCAGTATGACAAACGTGATGATTTTGACTTCCCAATTGTGAACTTTCCCTTTCTCAGAAACAATATACCTACCTCCCCAGTATATGGGGTGTATATGGGGTGTATATTTCACTATTAATTGGTTACTGAAGGGTTTGTTTTTCATACAGGGACTTTGTGGAAAGACGGCAAAAGCACTGTCACAACACCTGCTGATTCAGGGCAATGTTAAGCCGTTGTTTCTTTCTTCCCTTCAGAAATTTTATGGCCGTCACCACGACATCATAGATTGATCTGAAATATCGATGTCACAAATGTAAACTGACATTTTTAGCTAAATTCACGTCTTCTCGGATTTGACATTACCGATTCTGACTTTACCCTGGATTCTACTGCCGTTATTTTAATAAAATTCAATATCATCCGACAGGAATTCGTGTATAATAATAATTTCCATTATACGGACGTTGCGCACTGTATTGTGGAGTAACGTTTGTGACTTGTAGTTATAAGTGTGGACAGTTGTTGTCACTGTGTTTTGAACTTTGAAAGAATATCAAACTTAATGTTAAAAAAAAACGGTGGATGAAGATAATTAATAACAAAATACAAAAGTTACTGTAAATTTATTTTCTGCATATCATTTAGAAGTGAGAGTGGATTAATGTGGATTAATTGATTAGCATTTGAATGATTAAGCTTTCTTATCTGACTACTATTATTATACAATTATAATGATGATGAGGTTAATACCACAATTTAACAACCCAAGAGATGTGATTATTACCGAGGCCGTTTACGACCGAGGTCATTATCGGATCTCGAGGGTTGTTAAATTGTGGTTTTAACAGAAATCGAAAGTCATTTATTCTTTTATTATATAAATAATTGTTCTGAAAATTTATGTTTTATTTCAAGCTTTTCCTTCTTCGACAGTTTCGTTTTGATACTGTTTCTACTTTAGGGAAATGGATTTTCCCTGTTACTATATATGGGTACACGCTGAAGTGTTAAAAAGTGATGTTAACCTCACGTGCTAAATTGCGCGGTGATCATCACATTAGAAAACTAGGATTTTCCCTGTTACTATTTATGGGTACACGCTGAAGTGTTTAACAGTGATGTTAACCTCACGTGCTAAATTGCGCGGTGATGATCACATTTTGATAAGGGAAGCGAAGTACTGATTTAACCAATCAGAATCTTGTATATTTATAGTCATATAATAATCATTATTGTTCATTATAGCGTTATACTTGTTTGCCCGGAATCCTTATTCGCAACTGTATGGATGAATAAATCATAATGGTGTAATTCTGGATGCCATGTGCGTGTTTAAAAGTGCAAGCTGATATATTACTCCTGTTAATTTGCATTTTCTCATAGTATTTTTTTCATATACGTACAATGTGCAAAAAGTCAATGATAACCTGCACATGATTTCATAGTACTCTCATGAGGAGCTTCATCATGCACCTTAAAATAAACAAATTCAATATCTTGATAATAAAGGTGTATTTCTAGAGTTCATGTTCGTGTTGATTTTTTGTGGCATTTAATTTGCCTTTTCTCAAATTGTAATTCTGGAGGTCATATAGGTGTTTTGAAAGACAAACTTTATTATTGCCATATAGGTCATGTTCATTTTGATATATTCTTGCAGTTACTTTGACTTTTCTCAAACTGTAATTCTAGAGGTCATGTAGGTGTTTTGAGAGACAAACTGTAAAGTGCCAGGTGAAATGTTGCTCAAATTGATTTGACTTTTCTCCTTTTTCTTCTCATATATCTTCTATGTACAGACAATTAAATATACATGTAGACATCAAGGTTTGTGTCTTCGATCGTATTGAAGGTGGGGCCTTCTCATGTGGTTCTTAATTATCTGGTTATATTAGAGGTTTATTGATGATTATTTGATGAAACAAGACTACCAACAAACAAAAAATACAACAACATGGAGAAGAGAATGCTAACCAAGCAAAAAACCTTTTAAGGGCTACCGAAAAGATTAGGTGCGCAAAGGGTCTTATTGTGGCTTAAAATAAATTTGAATGAATTCAAAGAAACCTTTGTTGAAATTTAATGATGATTATTTGATTACCATATGTATTTTTCAATTTTACCCCTTCCAGATTCTTTAAATACCATATGTTGTGAAAAAAAGTTTTCATAAGATTTCCCTAATTTTCAGTATTATCTAACATTAGTAGTGTCTTCCTTCAAAATACGGTAGAAATACTATAGAAAGCACGTGTATCTATGACGTCGTGGCGTCAACACCATGTAGTTCATCAACAAAACTCATAAATAATGTAACGCCAGATGAATGAAACCATTTTTTGGCAGCGTTATTTTCAAAATGTTAGATAAACATATCATAAACAAAGATGTGATGGTACAACTTCTTGTATCAGGACTCGTCGATGGAATGATTTGCATCTCCACTCGTCGCGCAAGCGCGACTCGTAGTGAAACTGCCCATTCTACCGACTCTTCCCGATACAAGTAGTTGTACCATCACACTATGTATATAATATCTATATATC
The DNA here is from genome assembly GCA_002080025.1 of Modiolus philippinarum. Lineage (NCBI taxonomy): Eukaryota > Metazoa > Mollusca > Bivalvia > Mytilida > Modiolidae > Modiolus > Modiolus philippinarum. The sequence continues at coordinate 52,920 of MJUU01049387.1, forward strand.
GTGTACAATATTAGAAATTTTTGATCGTTAATTTAGATGTAGAAGAAATAAAAATAAAATTAAAAAAAAAACTTTTGAAAATGGGGTAATAACAAATTACCGAAAAGAGTCGAAGTCCAAGAGGTAAATAGACAAATCAGGTATAAAAACACAGGGTAAAGCGTCAACCTCAATGGTGCTGACTTATTACAAGCATTATGAAAAAAATGGTGGACTAACGCACCAAACCTCCCCTTCCACTGAAGTAGTGTCCAGTAGCAGCTCAACAGCACTTGCTATTGAGACGTCGTAGACAGTAAAAGAAATGTTCATCCCAGTATGAAGTAAAAAAAAATAATGAAATAAATAATTCAAAGCTTCAGTTTTGGTAAGTGCTAAATTTGTGTATTTTACCTGTTCAGGTAAATTTAAACCAGTAAGATTTGTTCCCTATGGAGCCGGGATACCCGAACTACTGATTTCAAGATAATTTTGCGTAAATTTTCTGCCATTAAAATACAAATCGAAAAATTACAAGAAAATTGTGAATAAATATCAAATGGGGATTATTACAAAATTAGCGAACAGAGTTGTCAAGAGCCAAAATCCATGAGGCAAATAGACAAAACAGAGGTGAAACCACCGGAAACATTGTCAGACGCAATGGTCCTGACTTGATACAGACATTTCAAAAGAAATGGTGGTTAAACTGGTTTTATGGCATGCCAAAACTATCCTTCCATTGCGCTAGTGTGCAGCAGCAGATCAACAGCAATTGCTATTGAAAGGCCGTGGACAGTAAGGGGGTACTAATAATATTACCGAACAGAGTTGTCAAGAGCCGAAGTCCATGAGACAAAAAGACAATTCAGGTGGAAACCACAGGAAAATTGTCGACTGCAATGGTCCTGAATTGGTACAGGTATTTCAAAAGAAATGGTGGGTTAAAAAGAAATGTTCATCCCAGTATTAAGTAAAAATGAATTTTGGATAACAGTTCGGACAGAAATAGTATACTCTTCCACAAGGGACTAATATCTATTAAAAAACTTTTCAATGAGACGGGATTGTTTAAGCCTTCACCAAGAAGGCGGTCACGGAGATAACAGGAACCATGTTTTTTTTTTTTTTTGTTTTTTTTTAAACATAGGAAAAGTGGGATAACTATTTCTGTTCTTTTATTATCTAAAATGTCTCTGGCTCGGGCTCGAGAAAAAGAAATACCGACAGCGCTAATGTAATGTTCAGAATATACTTGACAAGAACGGTTATAGCCAGAGCAGACTTAGGTCATGGTCAGACTAGGCTTTGGTAGAACGGTCATGACCAGAGTGGACTTAGGTAGCAGTCATGGCTAGAATAGACATAGAGGGCGTCTTTGGGCGAGGAATTTTTAATCCGAGAACAACGTTCTCGTGTCAAAATATCGCCCAAGCGGCACGAACATCAACCTGAGAACATTGTTCGCAGGTCAAAATTTCACTCCCCATTTTTGCAGGAGTGACAAGAACAACTCTAGATCAAAGATGGTGGAAAAGAAAGTGAGGTACCAATGCATGCCGTACCAGTGGCACATAACACTTTTCTGGTCACTCGCGTAGGAGGAAGAAGGTCTCCGGACTTGCCAAATTACACCAATAAAGCTAGCCAGAACATATGCAGGTTTTTTGACATACGTAATGCGGACACAGCAACAGATGTTGTCAGGTACCAATGAACAATTGGACAAGTGAATGGCCTACCATAGGAACATGCAAAAGTTTAGCATTCTGTGAATTTTTTTTTACCCAAAGACCTACGGCGCAAAACCAAACAACACAAGTTCAAGAAAATGATTGACCATGGAATGCCGACTTAGTCCTATCAAGTTGATGGAAGAATGTAGCGAGATCATTTGGGCAGACAACAGAGGCAGATTGTATAAACATACAATGTAAAGCAGAAAAGTATCCGGCACGGAGAATGAAAACAAAGAAATTATAGACAAACAGCCCTTTTAAGGGCTACTGGCATATTTAAAAAAGAAAATAATTTGGAGATTGCATCAAAGTATTTACTTAAATTTTCTATGGAAATTGCAAGTTTTATTTATCCTGAAAGCTTTACAATAGTTTAGTCTCTTTAAATTAATCAACAAATTACTTTTGAATAATTTTTATTTGATTGAATATCCATCCCGTGGTTGAAAAAATAAGCCTAGACATTAATTTTGGGGTGCCAAATAGAACTCCTGTCGTCAGCCAAATTTCTAAGACTGTCTCACGTATTTTTAACACTTTATTTATTTGCTCTCTTAAATTTTCCATTTTATCTTTCCGATGGCAGCCATATTGATACAAATATGAATGTTCTTGGCGTTAGAGTGGAATAACACTAGAACATACTCTTATTTGACACTCGGAACAAAAAAATTCCTCGCCCAAAGACGCCCAAAAAGAACGGTCGATATTGTAGTAACAGAGCAGACATGATTCTAGGACTGCTCCTAGTCTGCTCAAAGTTAATTGAAGTTAACTTAGACCTGTTGTTATAACTTCTCTCCAAGTTAACTTGGACGAGAGGTAATGTCTGCACCCCTCTGTAAGTTGGTGTTGAGGGGAATTACAAATTTTCTTTTTATTCAAATAGCCAGTAATTAAGTGTTTTATTGACAGAAATTGATAATCAAAAGCCTGAAACGTCTCTGACCGGTCGATAGTTTCAAATAATATTGACCGATGAAAGACTGTTGACTGGTTCACCATAATGAAGTCTTGAGATGCAAAAATACTTGTTTTAACATAATACTTAAAAGAATACATCTACTTAGATATAATAATAAATATTTCAAAACACTGTTCTAATTAACAAAATACCAAAGTTACTGTAAATTTATCTTCTGGATATGCGCATTTCGACAACTTATGTCTCACCAGTGCAGATCATTCCAAAACATTTGGAAGTCCTTTAACCGAATCGGTTTTCGGGTCAGCACCAAAGAACTGACTCCTGGGTTGGTGAATACCCTCGGGGACTCACAGTCATCGGCCCCAGTAGTAATAAATAACAAAATACCGAAGTTACTGTAAATTTATTTTCTGTATATGCGCATTTCGATAACTTATGTCTGACCAGTGCAGATTAATCCAAAACATTTGGAAGTCCTTTAACCGAAAATCATGTTAAAGCTGACAGAGAACAAATAATCAAACGGATTTAGATAGAAAAGCCAAAATTCAGCTGAGGACAGAGCTATGCATGAGGGAGATATTCCTGTTTTAAACAAAATTTTGTAAAATTTAGATATTGCAAGTTTCAATACAATCAGTTTCGGGTCAGCACCGAAGTACTGATTATTGGGTTGGTGATTACCCTCGGGAACTTACAGTCCACCAGCAGAGGCATTGACCCAGTGGTAAAAAAGTAACAAAATACCGAAGTCACTGTAAATCTATTTTCTGCATATGCGGATTTCGATAACTTATGTCTCATCAGTACAGATCAAACCAAAACATTTGGAAGTCCATTAACCGAAAATCATGTTAAACCTGATGGAGAGCAAATAACAAAACAAAAAGTATCTAAATAGAAAAGCCTAAATTCAGCTGAGGACAGAGCTGTGCATGAGGGATATACTACTTAGTTTTTAAACAAATTGTTGTAAAATTTAGATATTGCAATTTTCAATACAATCGGTTTTCGGGTCAGCACCGAAGTACTGACTACTGGGTTGGTGAATACCCTCGGGGACTACCAGCTAAGGCATCTAAATTAACGAAAGAAATTTTTTTTTCAAAGTTTTTGTTTTCTTCAATGGACAGTAATTCAAATATACCTCAAAGCATCGTTAACATGTGTTGATGAATTAGTCATGACAAGCGCAACAACTGAAATATAAGAAAAAAGAATCTTTTATGGTTATAAGCGCAAAAACACAAGTACAAAGTTTGAACACTTTGAAATGGAAGGTATAGTGTTGTTATTAAAATGGCTTGGGCCTTTTTATTCGAATTTAGTTTTCCATTGTTTTCTATATGATAGAAAATAGAACATTCTGAACGCGGATTTGCCGTCTACATCGCTGTCTATGTCTATGACGTCTCAATTCACAAGCAGATGCAATTTCAAATCCAAAACACTACACATTTACGTGTCTAAAAAGCATGAGTGAGTTCCAAAATGCTCTTAACCTTTTTCTTTCATAAACCAAGAAGGACAAAATTGTGAATGTAGATGTTTTACATTCATTTTTACTCTCATTTCAATATCATCAGCGCATGTGCGAAGTATGAAGTTGTTGAGTATTATACTGGTTGACGATTAATCAGTCATTTTAGAATATCTACCGGTAATTTTTTTTTTCGAAATCTTTAAAATGTTAAAATAGAGCGAAATGCCAACAGTTTCCGAAATTTCAATTGCTAAGTTTATTTATCAAGTTTAAAAGTATCATGTAAATCCTTTATCTCGCTATGTTATAAAAGGGATAACAGGAAATATCTACAATGGCTGAAAATTACAATTACATGCTACGATCTGCCAGGGAACTTTAAAACACAGATAAGGCAAAAGACAAACGTTAACAACGACAGGAACTCGGGACAGCCATACTTGGTACTGGCACTAGCAAAAATATCTGACTTCACATGTAATTTAGTATTTTTTTTTTAGTTAATTTCAAAATAAAACAGTTTGCTGATGAAATGTAACATCATACTTGTTCTACATGTCATAGTTCTCCTTTGATGGAATTCTGTAAATGTTTCTATAACTTATTAAATCTCATTTGGTTTGTTTTACGGTGCTTTGAACCGGAGGGCTAAATCTAATGTGATATAATCATAAAGCGAGTTATCTCCCTATCAGAATGATTGTTGTTTCTATTAAAATGATTACTTTTTTTATTATAAACATCCATCTTTAGTCATGGTGAAAGTTGTCACTTTGATATATTTTGACTTTTTTATGATCCTCCCTACCTATTTCTCCCCTCTTCCAAAGGCAATCAAAACTCGATGCACGGGTTGTCAAGTCCACCTTTATTTCTTTCTTCTTTTACGTACGTTTTCGTCCTGAAATATTGCTCACTGGACGTTAAAGTCTGATTAATCAATCAATGCTATATACGCATGAAAAAAGAAAAACTGTTACTGTAAATCTTCTGAAGAAACCCATTTCGACAACTTTTGTCTTCAGTGCAGATCAAATCAAAACATTTGAAAATTGGAAAACTAAAGCCCAAAAGATGTATAAAAATTGATAGAGAACAAATAAACAATGGAATCTAAATAAAAAGCCAATATCAGCAAAGGACATTTCTTCGCACGAGGGTTTAAGCAACAATTTTGAACTTGCAATCTGGAGGGTTTCTGGCTTGCACCAGAGTAATGGACTTCAAAGTTGGTGAATATGGTTAGGGAATAACAGTTCACCAGCAGAACACTTGATTCAGTTGAAAAAAATAACGAATGATTAAATACCGAAGTTAATGTTAATTGGTTCCTGTTGATAGCAATCTCATCCCCGATGTAGACCAAATTAAAAAAAAAATTCAGACCTTAACAAAAGACAAACAATGAAAGGATATGGAGTAGATGCACATGAGATAAAGTCTCTACAAATACATGGTAAAATCAAGCAATGGAACACCTTTTGTTTTTTATTGTTGTTCTACATCATTTTTGTAGTCCGAGATCTCTTTGTGATAGTCCATGGGCTGGAATAACCCCGTGCATCCCCCCCTTATGAACCCCACCCATATTTTTCAGTCCTTCTATATCACCTCTTTAAAATTAAACATGTTAACATGAGCATAACCTGCACGCAATGTTGGAACAGGCCCATTTTTTAAACCTACCCAACGAAAGGGGAAATTTCGTTTTTTATCAAAGTTTTTCTTTCAATCGCTTCAAATTATCCATTGATACCTCTCAGTTATGAATAATTGATATAGAATGATAGCCTTTGGTATTAGCTTTACAAAATTCCATACAAATACTATTTCTATACCCAATACGTTATAAAAATTGAAAAACCTTACCCCTACCCCTTTGAAATGTTGACGTAAATTTTAAAATTTTTCTCGAAATTGTGTAAGTTCAATGGTCCTTATGTTTTTCATTTCATAATTCTTGGAATTGTTTTTAATCTTTTGATGTCCTTTCTTAAAAATTAAGCATATTAACATTATGTTAATATGTTTTGAATGACCAAACTATCACTTTTCAATAGACAAGTACCACATCTTTGAACATTTACGTTTTCGATTAAGTTTTGACCCTTTCTTGTCTCATCTTATCTATGAGCGGTTCAAATTCATGAAAAGTTAGTATACAATGGAAGTAGATAATGTCTACATTGCAACAGGTACAAATTATACCAATTTTGAAGTATTACAAAACTTCCTACATCCATAAAACGTACCCCTACCATCAACAAATTTACTCTAAAATTGTCTATTTTTTGTCTATGTTCGCATAAAAATTACCAGCACGCGCAAATTCTGTGTTGTGTCTGACAAGGTTGTATGAATTATATTGTGATTTCATATTTTAACAGCCATTTGTTGACTTAAACCCGATATATTGCCCGAAATTGATGAAAAAGGGCATTTTCTACATTTAACATTTTTTGTCCAAACTTCACTGTTAAATCGATATACATGCAAAATCTGGAGGATATACAAATCTGCAGATATGCCAATTAATTGTCCTTATGGATATATATAAGTTGTCTTAAAGCATTGTTTAGAAAACCAAGGAGTTTATAATGTGACACTGAATACCAAAAATCTTATTTTAACAGCCATTTGTTGACATAAACTAAATATTTTGCCCCAAATTGATGAAAAATGGGAATTTTCTGTATTTCAGATTTGTCCAACGTTGTTGAAGATATATCTGTAGATATGCCATTTAATTATTATGTGTGATACATAAGTTGTCTTAATACATTGTTTAAAAAACCAAGGAGTGTTTAATGTGACTCTAAAATCTTACCCCTACCCCAACAAATTCACCCTAAAATAGTCAATTTTTTGTCTGTATTCGTATAAAAATAAACAAAACACTCAAAGTCTGCATTGCACATAGAAATGTTGCAATAATTTTATCGTGATTTGTTATTTTAAGTCCCACTTGTCAGATTGAACTCAATATTTTGTACAAAATTGATGAAAAATTGGAATTTTCAGCATTTCAGATTTGTCCAAAATTCACTTTTAAATAGCTATATATGGCAAATATGGAGGATTTATCTGCAGGTATGCCAATTCATTGTTCTAACCGATAAGTTATCTTAAAACAATGTTTAAAAAACAAGGAATGTTCACCTCAAGAAAATGATGATTAAAAATCCCCAAAATATGTCTGTCTGTACATATATAAAAACAAAATATACTTATATTTTTACTTTAAAAAAATGCATTTGATATATCGCAATATGCAATTTTAACGCAGAAAATATGGGTAAAATTTAATATTTTTGGCAATTTTTGTGAAAAATGTGAATTTTCAGCATTTTGGAATTTTACAATTTCAAATGTTTAATTGTCCTATAACTGTCCATAAACAATGTTTATGATCTTATTTGTTATATACGGGAGTCTTTGTGCATTTTTGTGTTTGAAATGATATATTATTGGACCTTTATACAATGTTGAAGCTTTTCAAGCTGAAATAAAATGGAATAAATTGTGTTGATTTTTTTTCGTTGTAATATGTTTGCAAGTCATGAGAGTTTAATTAGTCTGCAATGTTCAAAGGCATAATTTCTTATAGCTTAGATATAATGAAACGATATTTTATCAACATTTTTACGTTATATACCAAAATACGTGAAGTTTTTATGTCCCTTAGTCAACAGAGCAATAATTTTAAAAAAGGGGAAAATTCCCATTTTTCATAAAATTTGGGGCAGAAGGGCAAAAAAAGATCCCTTGAAAAGATTGAATCTCCTTAAGTGGGCTTCTGCATGTCAGTTTTAGCGAAATACACACTATAATTTGCATTTGACAATATCTTTTTATCATTTAGAGCCTAAAATTTTTAATTTTCCCTTAATTTTAAGGGGGGGGGGGCTAATTGTGGCATTTCTGATCTCACAATAAGTCTGACTCTATACTTTTTTTCATATTTTTGAGCTTCAAAGATAAAATTAAGATTCAAGTAATTTGTTGCTTACATATCATAAATCATTATTGCATTGGCGATTATAACATATATATTCAAATTTGTGCGATCCAGAAGTAAGAATGTCGAAATTGTGAAAATATTTCAAATTCCGAAAATTTCCATTTTTCAAAAATTTTATACCGAAAATCAAAATTTTAAGGACTTTAATGTTCTTATTTTTCAACATTGTATCACAACTGATAAATAGGCATAAGAACTAGATCAAATGATGAGATTTATTTATCTGAAAGGAATTGACAGCGTAAAAATAGTCATTTTCGCATTTTTTGCAGGGGGAGGTTTACATTTTTTTTTTGCATCCCATGATCATTAAGATAGCGTAAAGTGACCGAACCTGTGTTCATTGTAAAGTATGTTCAATAAGCTTCGATTTGGTAACAAATTTCAGTACATCTAACGTATCTACATAAAAATTTTTGAGCTTCAAAGATGAAATTAAGATTAAAACTAAAATGCAAGAATTTTGTGGTGTACTATAAAAGTGGCCCTATACTGTCTATGCGTTCAGGTTATATTCGAATTAACATGTTTTATTTTGAAGAAGATACATAAAAGGACTGAAAAATTCGGTTTGAATCATAAGTGGGGGGTGCACTGAAAGTGATTTCAGCCCATGGATTATGACATCTTACTCATCAACCATGGTATCTTACCCATAACCCTTGACCACAGCTGTTTATGCTTTATAACAGTATAGATCAGTTTAGTTTTCTGTACCTTAAGCCTAACAAACGTCTGAAGCACTATAGGAGTATAAAGCAGGTCAGCTGCTATGGAAATCGAAAATCTCTAAGTGAATTCATTGTGTTTTACTATAAATGTAGGCAGACGAAAGTTTAGTTTATTTATTTTATTTTTTATTTATTTATATATACATTTTTATATACTTTTTTTGGATAGTCAGTTAAATTGTATGACAACTCAAACATTAAGATAAAAAATATAAAGGAAATGTATCATACTATTTGCCAAATGATTACTTGCTAGTTGCTTTACTTTTATCTTCAAAGGCAACAAATGCCTCACGAGCATCAGAAACATTTAAAAGGTTTGGGAAGAATTAACACATTTCAGACACAAATTTCATTTGAATAAGTCTGCATTACTGACAGACATGGATCATCATGAGAGAATGATATATGAGAAAATGTAGAGTTAACAATGCAAATGAGTCTCTACAAATACATGGTAAAACCAAATAATGGGACAACGCTTTTATTGTTGTTCTTCCTCTTGAAGTCAACATGAGGAGCTTTACTCATACCTAATAGAATGTTCATGACGGCCAGTTATAAATCTTTACAATATTTGCCTTGCAGATAAAAGAGTGGATTATAGTAACTGGGGAAATGAGAATTGTAGTAACTGCGAATCTATGGAATTTAGCATATTAGATATAAGCGATAAGAAGTGGTATAGCGTCTCAGGTGCAGATCCTTACCATTTTGTATGTCAATTTAGTAAGTATCATTACTACATATAAGTTAAGTAAATTGGAAATAAACAGCCAGAATATTTGATGCAGAATGATTCATATTTAGGGTCATTGAAACTTGCCTGTTACATAGGAAATTACATAAAACGTTTCTTCTGAAATGGTTTGAAAAACCGACAATTATTACATAATGTGAGCAATGTGTAATGCAAAATTGAATAAAGGATTATAATAATGTCTTAACTAAATAATTTAATTCTTAACTAATAAATTGTTCGTTCCTTTGATTGACGGTTCGAATCTCACTTACTATATGACTTTTAAGATTCACCGTTGATTTGTAAAGAGCGCAGCAAGTCAACTTTGTTCTGTTGCAATATCAATCAAATAAAATAAATGATTTTCGATAAATTCATACATACTATTATTAATTTTTTTTTGCGAGTGTGGAATTCTCTGTTTGCATTGCTTCGAGTGCGACAGCACGATATGCAATACGAGCTGAGAAATCCATCCGAACAAAACAAATTACTAATAGTGTTTTTATCGCTGATTCTGTTAATGAAAAATATCGGGTATATGTTTCCTTCTCCAATTTTGGTTAAAAAAATATTATTGGTTGAATTTAGCGCTTCTTTCTTGGAATTATTTTTGTCACGAAACGTCACGCGACGTCATATTAATACGCTGTTGCTAACGTTACATAGAGATTGACGATGATATGTTCATATCAGCGCAGTGAAGGGATAATAGAATTATCGTCGCTCGGAAACAATTGAAAATTGCGCAAATTAGCGATACAAAAAAACAAAGAAACAAGGGGCCATGGCTGATATTGATTATTGTTCCAATCTACAAACGTCATTGGACATTGTCAGTACTATTGCCAACCATACTTTTCTAAAAGAGTCATGGTAAGATGGCATAAAAAAGCAAAAATTACAGACCCTGAATGTTATTTTAAAGACTTATTTTTGATTCGTTGATTATTACAATTTTTATTTCTAAAAAGATATATATATGCCAACAGGGATCCAATAAATTTTCAGTCCATATTTGGTTATTTTGAAGGCAGTGTAAATTTGTGTTACCAATCATTTCAGCTCATTTGGTCATTTGCCTTCACTTTGAGTCCGCTGTCCTTCGTCGACTTTTGAAACAAGCGGGCCAGTTGGGGCGTAATTTGGGCACAAAAGACGTTTGTTGGTCCCTCAAAAACATTTATTTTTCAGGTTTGCACCTATGCAAGATAGCCGTGAGTGGTAAGCATAGTTTAACGTGGGACCATAGATGGGAACGCACCTCTGAAACTATTGAGCCAATTGGAACCAAACTTGAAAACAGTAGTCCTTGTGTAGTCTCTCTAAAATGTTATTTATATGTAATTTGACGTATTTATACACTTTTCTCCAGTATCTTTTGCTTATAACGACTAGGCTTTCTGTAAAGTGATCTGACAAACTGTCATGAACATAACACCCTAACCAACCACTGGAGACACACTCGAGTTAGCTCTGTTGGTTGAACTTCTAAAGCTCCGGGGAAGAATAGCATAGTCAAACGTGTAATTTCTCCCGGTCGTCAATGAGATATTTTTATAAATAACAAAATATTTCATAAAGGATACTCAGAGGTCTGCTGTGCAAGGAAGGTAAAGATTAATAGGATCTTGCATAAGCTCAGATAAAAGATCTGGATATCTTTCACAAGTGTAAGAATTTTCGTCTTTTCTCGAGTGGACCGTAGCGAAACGAGAGGAAAAGACGTAGAATTTATTACAAGATCCTGCATCCATTACCAAAAATGGACATGATGTAGTGTCGTTTGACATTTGGCGAAGAATTCCACTCAAACCGGTGCCAGAGGCTACTTACTATGAGGAATGAGCAAGCTCATTGTTGAAGTCCTCATGTTGACGTCAAAATGGAAAACAGCAATAAAAGCGTTATTCCTATGCTTGGTTCTACCATTGTATTGGTAGGGACGTTGTCTCATGTGCATTTACTCCATATCCTTTCACTATTAATTTATAAAATGCAAAAACGGGTCGGCAAATAGAGTTGCACTATTAGAATGTCTACGGAAATATCAATGAATTTAATTCGACAAGTGGATGTAGATCGAAAGGTCGAGAATAAATCGAACTTTCATACTCGACCGAAATCACATCATTTACAAAAAAAATAAATCCGTATGAGATTTGCATTATTACAAAGATAATGAATTACATTTTTAATATATATATACATGACATTTGTCATTAGTGGCACATTATTACATTGTTATTTGATGCTTCATAGTTTGTCTCGTTTAAATTGGCGGACTTGAACTATGAAGATCCTTACAAGGTCACAGTTGTAAACCATCTACTCTTTAGCGTTTACAATGTTATTTTCGTTATATGCTCATTTACTACCTTTTAAAAGTTACTTTAACACATATTTATACGTCATTGCAATTTCTTATAGAATATATCATACAAATTAACAAAAACAGATATAAAGCTTGTACTAGAGCATGATAATAAATCAACACGAAATGTTTAAAAGTGAGAACCGAACCGTCAATCCAAAACGAATAACCAAAAGACAATGGCAAAATCGGAAACAACAAAGAAACAGAGACACAAAATGAGAACGCACTGAAAAGAAAAACGAAGACACCACACACAAAGATGAACAACACGGACCAAATAAAAAAAACATGGTTTAGATCAGGTGCAGCGGTAGAGTAAGCATCTCCTGCCCCTTATGAGACACTCGCCGCGCCGAAGATGCCAAATCCGACAGCAAGGTCAAAACCGGCAGAGGAAACTACAATCAAGCTCCCAAAGAGAAAGATCCTTCGTCATCCGGGAAACTGACATCCCATAGCGGTCCACAAGACGGCGACGTCGACCGCAAAACCTCCGGAGGGATGACTTCTAGTCCCGGGTAACATACCCTTGTTTAAGTAACCTATTTGTGAGCGACCGGGCTCTATCAAGGAAGTCACTGCATCGACCACAAGCTCTTGAACAGTGAATGAGCCGGGAGATGCAAACTCCGTATGCCAGCGCTGCCGGGATGCTGCAACAAAGAAAATGGAAGCCAACCACCGGAAAAGCGAAGGCGCACAGAATCCACCTTTGCTGTCAACCCCTAGACGAAGGCCAAGGAACGAGGCCGATGTGGAAGCGTCCGCAGCATCTCCAATTTCGAGCCCCTCAAGACGGACCATATAAAGAAAACCACCAAAGCGAGGGTTGTTTACTGACAAAATATCATCCACACAACGGAAGCCAAAATTAAAGGATTGGGCCAGTTTTTTATCTTTATTTTGAAGAAGTCGTTCTATGAATTCGGCCTCATAAGAGTGGAGAAACAGATCAGCCAAGAGAGGTGCACAGTTCGTGCCCATAGGAATTTGTTCGAGATAGGTTCGAAAAATAGATCCGGAAACCTGTTCCTTTGTACTATTAATTTTTTCCAATTTTCATCGATTTTAAGGTCAAAGTAGTTGGAAAAGTGATACAAAGAAGGCATGAACCATACGTCATGTCTTCACTTAATTCATAAGTGGTCACTTTGTCTGTGTTCGCGGTTATCTGATGCTTGATAATTTCATACCACAACATATATTTTTTATGGAATTATATATAACAAATGATGAAAAATAGCAAAAATCAAACAAAAGAAATAAATCAAAAAATATAAAAATCATCGCGAAATTCTCAAATAAACGCGTATCCTGTACTACGTCGAAAAAATGGAACTCCCAAAAAACCAAATCAAAATTTATTTTATGAATAGAAAAACTTTTTTATTATTTATATGTTTTCTATACGTATAACTTCTTTAGGGAAAAGTCTTTTATATACATTTTTGAAAGTGCAAAGAAGTGTTTACGCTAATGAACACAAAAAGCCTGACGTCATCACAAGAAACTGATGAGCACTAAACTGATAATTTGTACATTTCTTTTTATATTTTACAGAATCAGTAGAAGATACGACTCAAGCAGAAAGAGCCACTGGTAAGAAATGTCACTATTTTCGTAGGTAGTATGATTAAAGTACGTTTCACCTAGCTGTGTCTCTCAATTTTTTTGCATCTCCTAAACACTATAATAACTCATCCAAAATTTTATTTTACTATACTTACGGCAATTGAATTTTATAACAATACGGGACTTTCGAGATAGGAACTCTCATGTAATTGAAGGTGGAAACGATCGCCTCGGATACCAGTTAGAAGGAAAACTGGATTTCTAAAACTATTGAAATAAATATATACCACATAAAAAACAAACTATTTATGGAATTGAAGTGCATTTGTAATTTTTCCCTTATGACAATATTTTAACTAAAGTTCAAATTACGAAAAAAATAACCTGAAGCGCCACAAATCGATCAAATATATATTTTACCCTCAGCTCAACAGTGTTTCTCTCTCAATGTATTGACGTATTGATTTTTACGTATAAAAATAGATCTTTTACCGGAGTGTTCAAGTTGCAAAAGTCCCGTATTGGGCAACCCGAGTAATCCAGTCGTTATATTCCACAATCGTAGATACTCAGCCATTTCCGGTACAACTTACCGGTATTTATACAGTAAATGGCCGAGTAGTTACGATTGTATATTCCACTCACTACGATCGCTCTATTAACGTAGAAGGAGAAAATCGGATACGGAGAGGGATTGAATTATTCGAGTTACGTATTGGGTTTTACATGTTACCGTTTGTTCTGTGCTCATGTGGAAATTGGCTTTTTTTTTTTTTTTTTTTTTTTTTTTTTTTTTTTTTTTTTACCAAAGTTAAAGCTTTGACGGGTACCAAAATATTATGGTGCCAGTAGGTAAATGGTTTCTTTTGAATAATGTTAATAAATGCATTTTCATATAAATTCAGTTATAAAATTTTACATTTAATAACAAATCTCTACTTCTATGGCCAAAAATACTTATAATGGAGGAACACAAAATAACTCGTTTTTCCACACAACAATCGACAGCACCATGAAAAATCCGAAATATACAAAAGTTGCCGTAACATCATTCAAATGATATTTCATACATATATATTATGTACTACCGAATAGTTTTGGAAATCTGTGAAATGTGATAGACTCAGCTAGATGAAACCTACTTTAAGTTACTAGAAAGTTATCAATGTATGCAGCAAAACATTTTCCTGTATCTAACATTAGTGCTTCAATTACCACGCAAGATTCCAAGAATATTGATAACAATTAACGGATTTTTCAATTTAGGTACAAACACATTGATCTAGTTAATTCAACTCAAAAATGTAACTAGAGTTTTTGTGCGTTGCAACTAGTTTATGTTGGATGATTTCTTCGTATTGTTATGCGTCTTGTAAACGATTGCTTTATATAATATAAATTTCTAACTCAATTAATCTTCAATATAGATAAAGATTATGTCATTCAAAACCCTATAAAGGCTCCCAGAATTGTCAATTCCTGACGTTGTGGAGAAAAATTCGCTATTTGCCACATATATCTTGAAAATTATTCTATATAAAACTGAACGTTTCCTCCCTTCCCCCAAATCATTCTTAATACTTAAAGCTTTAACAGGTTAGCATAAGCAAATAAATTACTTTAAATTTCATTGGCATCAATATGACGACTTCAAACACTGAAGCCTGTTATTTTTTATGCCCCCAGATCGAGGATCGGGGCATATTGTTTTTGTCCTGTCTGTCTGTCTGTTTGTCTGTGTGTCCGAAACTTTAACCTTGGCTTTAACTTTTGAAATATTAAAGATAGACTTGTCATACTTAGCTAGTGTATAGGTCCATTCAAGAGGAACATAAATATGCCCTAATAAATTAGGTCAGGTCAAAAGTGAAGGTCACAGAGGTCAAAATGTAAGTCTTAGATTCCATTGTGTAAAGAAATATAACTCTAACTGAAATATTTTATTAAAATAGGTGCTGGGGACGACATAAACACATCTTGTTTACTATTTGAAATATTGCATCAATATTAAAAAATCCAATGTTATCGATAGACATTTGAAAAAAAATCACAATATACATTTGTAATGATATTTGAATGTTTTCCTTGAGAGGAAATTTATAGTGCAACATAAAGATACATTTCTTATCTGAATAATGTAGGATTAAGACAGAGAATTCCACAGATGCAGGGAACACAATGTCGAGAAAGCATTATAAAAAAACCCTTGTTATCTCATTTTTGTAGGATTACACAAAGGAGATAGGCAGAAGAAAAGCAATGCAAAAGAAACAGTTGAGGGTACGAAAATTTGATGTCTTTTCATAATTAATGAGAGAATCTCCCTCTTGCATAGCTCTATCCTTAGCTGATTTTGGTTTTTCTATTTATAAATCTTGGTAATTTGTTTTCTCTCAGTCTTTACACATATTTCGGTATATGGATTTCCAAATATTTTGATTTGATTTGCACTGAAGAAACATAAGTTGTCGCAATGCGCAATTAACAGCAACTATCTGTGACACAATATTTTTAACGAATTTCTTAAAACAAATATTGCATCATGAAATACCAAACAGTAAATATAAAACATAAAAATTGGCGAAAAGCTAAAACGATATATTTAAGTGAAATGAAAGACTGTTATGTTTTGATGACTGCATATTGCATTCTCCAAAACACATCTAAGTTGTTTACTGAATGGCAGTTANAGTGGGTCATATACTCTTCCATGATGCCAAATTTTAAGTTTCTATCTGTTGCGGTTTCAGAGATATGCCTTGCCACTACAGACGTACGTACGTACGTACGGACGGACTGCATTACATGATCCCCCCGCTTAGCGGATCCCCCCGCTTTCGCTAAGCGGGGGGATAAAAATTGGCGAAAAGCTAAAACGATATATTTAAGTGAAATGAAAGACTGTTATGTTTTGATGACTGCATATTGCATTCTCCAAAACACATCTAAGTTGTTTACTGAATGGCAGTTATAGCAAAATTACCTAACAGAATTGTCAAGAGCTGAAATCCAAAGAGAAAACAGGCAAAACCGGTCAAATCCATCTAAAAATTGCCAACTGCAATGGTCCTGACTTGGTACAGACATTTCAAAAGAAAAGGTGGGTTAAACCGGTTTTATGGCACATCAAACCTCAAACCTCCCCTTCCATTGTGGTTATGTCGGGTAGTCATAATGAAAACAAAATACAAAAGACTACGATGCAATAGATTTAGCTTTTAGTAAAAAGAAAGTACACTATAAAGATAAAACAAAAACTAAATAAAATATCAAATTTCAGATGGAATATGGATATCTAAGGAATATCTGTTTCCAAGATAACAACAGATCTTTCTCTTTGCAATCAAAGTATATTTTTCCTCCACCAGACTTGACTTTACTGCAGGATTTGACATGTTCAACACAGCGGGTGTCTTTACTCTACCGGTTAACCTGATCTTGCCCATTTTTGTATGTGTGTGTGTCATTTGTCATTTCTGTACGGTGCTCATGGTATGTCTTTTCTTTCTTTTTTTCCGATGTTGCCATTGTCCTTAGATTGTTCGTTTTAGACTGAGGGTTCGGTTCTAACTTACTTTCAGAGTGATGTTATTATACATACCTGACTCGAATCAAAACATGTGTAATATACACGGTTGGGCATAAATATTTTTTGAGCCAGAATTCTGCACAAAAGTGTTTGAATGAAAGTATAATATTTTGCTTTAAACATTGTTTTCTAACTGTGAAGTACGAAAGTCTGATTTTTCGAATGTGTCAGACCACTCCTACAAGCCGTTCTGAAACCCACTTTTTGGTGAAAATGTTACATGTTTTAAACCAAATATTGTTTGTACAAATATTTCCCAAAAATGCAATTTTCGATTCCTATCGTGTACAAGAATGATTTAAGTGATTTTTTATTAGGATAATTTGAATTTTTTTAAACAAACAGCCCATAAATATCTCAGACATTCCCAACAAAAAATATTCCATATTTTTGACCAAGAGTATATTTACTTATTTTCAAATACTTTATTACTTATTTTTATGAGAGTACAACTATTTCAACTATTTTTTTCTATCTCGAAAGTCTCACGAACTAATTTATCTTCCCCTATTATGCTATGAACAAATGAAAGGATATGGAGTAAATGTACATGGGACAAAATTCCTATATATATACGTGGTAATGGAATGCACCCTCCGTATTTTGTCCCGTCTTATGTTGCCACTGCATTATCAGGTTTTGTTCTGTGACGTCGTGATACCAGGAAAATTCACGAACAAGCAACAATATTTGAACATGCGTGAAATACAGTTTTCCCGCGAGTTACCCGATAGTGCAGCAGCGACACCAATCGGGAAACGAAGGATGGTCAAATCTATTAAGCAAATGGAACAACACCTTCATTGTTGTTCTTCATCTCGAAGTCACCATGAGGCATTCAACACATAGCAAACACTCTTTACATAATAGTAAATGACATTGAAGGAAATATTACAAAATCTGGACTGCCCAGGGGTTGTGGTATGGACCAGGAAAACTGATATGGCCCGAGCCAAAGGCGAGGTCATATCAGTTTTCTGGTCCATATCACAACCCGAGGGCAGCCCAAATTTTGTGATATTGCCTATAATGTTATTCTACAATAGCAATTAACAAATAATGAAATATGTAAAACGAGAAAATTGGCTTATTTTAAAAGCCACAGTTACTTTAATTTCAAAAAGTCTTCCTTTGCTGCTAAAATGTTTAATCATTTTACAAAAAAAGAGACAGAAAAAAGAATAAAAAAATCTTTATTACAAATTAGGGCTCTCATTTAAACTATTTTCCATTGTATTAATTTCAAAATGTCATGTGTGAAATAATGTTACCGTACTTTATCCAAAACATTGATGAAATTTAATGTTAATTGTTGTTTGTTTCTATTGGTTGATTGACGTAAAAGTTTCAATACATTTTATAAAAGGGAAATCAACTCAAATCCGGTAGTCCGATTTCCAGCCGATATCGACCGTCAATATCAGAAAATCGGACCGACGCTTTCCATTCGCTATAATTCTACATGTCAGCTGATCAGTACTAACCCAATGAAATCTCAGAATTTTTAACTGATATGCAATAATACCTCATAGTAAGTTCAAATCGGCCCCAAGCACCGGTTTGAACGGAATTCACTTGCTAAATGATGACCAACGCCACAGCTATGTATCCCTTTTCGAACTCGTATGTTATGTGCTTTCACATTTGAAAAAATGTTTCAAATTATCTTTTTTTAACCTATATTTATACTGTATTTCATTTTTTTTTACTTTTCTACAGGAATTGTATTTACAGTCACTGCAGCAGTAGTTGCATTAATGGTGTCTTCTTTTTTCATGTATCAACTGTACACAAGAATGAATCAACTTTGGAGGATAAAAGAAGCACTGTGGAAGGTATGAAAAGTATTCATTGAGAAATATACCCATTTCACAAAAATTCATGCCTTACATTACATATATAAATTGAAGAAAGTAGGAGTATTTGGAAATTTGCATCACTGAGCAGTGCTTTCTTTCTCAGACTGCCTAGTTCAAAGAATACTTAATTACATTACGTAGACTTTTTTCTATAAATTTATACAATTGTCAATTGAAGTCTTTTCATCCA
This sequence comes from Modiolus philippinarum, assembly GCA_002080025.1. NCBI lineage: Eukaryota > Metazoa > Mollusca > Bivalvia > Mytilida > Modiolidae > Modiolus > Modiolus philippinarum. The sequence continues at coordinate 72,130 of MJUU01049387.1, forward strand.
GAAAGATGTTTCGAGTATGTTTATACCACTGTTTCCGCAATACAATTATACTCTCTGGTTATGAGTAAACTCAATAATTTGATGATACAGAAACTTTTATTAAGTATCATTCTCTTATAAGACATGCTCATTATCTATTCCTTGCACGAATAGTTATTTGTGGTGCACAACGAGACTTTGAAGCAGGAGTTAGATATGAACTTGCTGTATCAATTTTTCGGGAATTTCATTGGTCGAGCTCCAAGAATAACACATCATGCGTGATGTGCTATTACTTTTTCGACGTTTGGACCATCGCCAGATCTTGTTGGCCATGATAAACGTTTCCTTGCAACGAACACAACAGCGATGTCAGAAACAAGCAAACAAAGATCAGCAGTTCATTAATTTTTGAAAATCATGGTAGAAAAAGTTTTAACTTAAAAAAATTGTATATCGCTGGATATCAACTCTCGTTTTGTAATTTCAAATATAATAAACTCACCAAAGGCTCGTTTATCATATTTTGAAATGACTCTAGTTCATATCCATCGATATATGTAATCCTATCTCGTTATGAAAACTATAATAAACTCAATATTCTTATCATACTTTTATTTAGTATCTATATGCAAGCAAAGTCTCAGTTCTACAGTTACGATGAGGTTAGTTGAGCAGTAGCAAAATACAATAAATAGCTATGCTTATCTAAAGCATTTACACAAAGGCTGTAAAATACAATAACAACTTTTAACTTTATTCTTGTAAAGTTTTCTTTCCATTCATGATGTGATGCACGCCTTGGATTTCAGCATTGTAGCATAAAAATGTAGCAAGGAAGAACATTAAGATGAGTGTCGGTAATTCTCGGAGTCCAATCGAAATCTGATCGATGATAAATATTCTACAGACATGTATATGAAAATACCCAATTATACCCTTTTTGTCCTTATTTGCTCTTAATACCCAAAACATTCCAAATATTTTGTTTCATCAAAGGAACATTTCATTAAGATTGGTCAACAAGAATTTAAGTGACTGTATGATGTTGACGACGCCAACGCGCCAGAATTGCACAAATATACGACTTCAAAATATTTTGCATTCGTAAAAAGATTGCTTCAAGATTCAAATGGCTGGCTTACTAAAGTTCCTACTAAATGTAATATATATCGTGTGGAAAAATGGGAAGAAAATCGTAAAATGATAGCATAAACTATGTTTCACATAAAAAAGACATTCCGTAAAAATTCTGAATTGGGATCTTTGAAAAGTAAGAAAAGGGTCTGTTACTATAGGAGGAGTTAATTTCACAAAAAGGCACTCGCTGTTAGAGTATCTATCGAAATGACAAGGTTACAAATCTGGAAAAAGTAATTACAATCCGGAACAATTCAATGGCCAGGTTCACATTTTATGGTAAATGCAAACATTCTGTGAACGCTTAAAAGTCTCGGTTGAAAATTGTATGAGGAGTTGATTTCATAAAACAGGAATCCTCTTTTGAAAATGTCAATAGACATGACAAGTCCCGAAAATCAAAAACTTTCCAAAACAATTGCAAAAAGCCAGGTGTGGGTCTTCTATTTTTGCATAGAAATATTCTGTCATGGTTGGTAACTGTAAAATTGATTTCACCCATTTTTGCTTCCCCTCAATTAATCTGTAAAGGCGTAAATAAGTGTATTTTAGATTTAGGTTCCTATAAACCGGTTAAACCCTACCGCTATCCTGAGATCATATCGTTGTCTATGTTTGTGTTTTTTCTCATTTAAGTCCATGGGCTGCAATAACCGCCCTTGCACCCCCCCACACACACACACACACTTCCCAACCCCACCCATTTTTTCAGTCCGCTTACATCCCCTCTTCAAAAATAAACATTAACACGAGCAAAACCTGCCCACACTGGTGGATCAGGGCCCAATTTTTAAACCCACCTATCGTAATTTAGGAAAATTTCGTTTATCGTTCAAGTTTTTCTTTCAGTTGCTTCAAAATGTTGACCAAATGCTTCCAAGTTATAAAAACAATGTATCAAATGACTGCTAATGCTAATTGTATGAGCTTTACACAGAATCCAAATTTTTGAAATTTCTATGCCCAAAACGTTCCATAGCGTCATTAAACATACCCCTACCCCTATGAAGTATTGACGAAAATTTAAATATTTTTATTGAAATTGCGTAAGTTTTTCAATCTATTTTCTTGAAAATAAAACATGTTAACATGATGTTAACATATTTTTAATGACCTAAGTTTAATTTTCAAATAGACCAAATAAATGAATCTTTGAATATTTCGGACTTTGACTAAGTTTTTCATTCTTTTGCCTAATAATACTTTTTAGTAAACAAATAACATTCAAAGTAGGTATCAAATGAAAGTTTATTTTATTTGCTTTACAGCTTTTACAAATATTGGCAATTCGTATTTTATATAAACATCATATATCAATAAAACTTACCTACCCAAACAGATTTACTGTAAAATTGTCAATTTTTTTTCTACATTCGCATTAAAATAACCAGAACACGCAAAATGGGTGTTGTATATGACAATGTTGCATAAATTAAGTCATGATTTCGTATTTTAAATGACATTTGTTGACTTAAAACGCAATATTTTGACTGAAATCGATAAAAATGGGAATTTTCAACATTGCAGATTTCTCTAAAGTTCACTCTTAAATCACTATCTATTTCAAATCGAGAGGATACCTCCGCAGATATGCCATTTGATTGTTCTTAGCGATACATAAGTTGTCTTTTTTAAAACATTTTTTAGAAAAACAATGAGTGTTTAATGTGACTTTAAATACCCAAAATCTTACCCCTACTCCAACAAATTTTCCCTATAAATGGCAATTTCTTGGTCTATATTCGCATAAAACACGCAGAATCTGCATCGCATATAACAATGTTGCATTATTTCTATCAAGATTTGTCATTTTAAGTCCCAGTTATCACCTTAAACTCAATATTTTGTACAGAATTGATGAAAAATGGGAATTTTCAGCATTTTAGAATTGTCCATAGTTCATTGTTAAATCGTAATATATGTCAAATCGGGAGGATATCTCTGCAGATATGCCATTTGATTGTTCTAAGCGATACATTACTTGTCTTATAACATTCTTTGGAAAAAGCAAGAGTGTTTAAAATAACTTTAAATACCAAAATTATTACACCTACCCCAACAAATTCACCCTAAAATAGTAAAATTTTTTGTCTATTCGAATAAAAATAACCAAAGCAAGCGAAATCTGCATTGAATATAACAATGTTGCATAAATTCTGTCATGATTTGTTATTTTAAGCCCCAATTGTCAGCTTAAACTCGATATTTGGTACGGCATTGGGGAAAAATGGGAACTTTAATCAATTCAGATTTGTACAAAATTTACTTTTAAATAGTTATATGTGGAAAATCTGGAGAATTTATCTGCAGATATGCTAATTCATTGTTCTAACCGATTTATAAGTCATCTACAAACAATTTTTAGAAGAACAAAAGTGTCCATTGTGACTCCAAATACCGAAAGTTACCAAGTTAACGATGCTTAAAATCCCCAAGAATATGTTTATATGTACAAATGTACATGCATATGAACCAAACATACTAATGTTATGCTTTCTTTTTTATTTTATATATCAATTTATATATCGCAATGTGCAATTTTTACCCAAAAATATGGGTTAAATTGTATATTTTGAGCGATTTTCGTAAAAAATGGGAATTTTCATCATTTCAGAATTTTCAAATTCAAAGTTGAATTGTCGTATAATTGTCCATAAAACACGCACATGATTTTAAAAGCATATTTTCTCATGGCTTAGATATAATGAAAGGATATTTAATCAACATTTTCAAGTTATATATCAATTTCATGAAGTATTTGCATCTCAAAGTCAAAACAGCAGAAATTCTGAAAGCAGAAGAGTCAAAAAGAGACCTCTTCAAAAGTTTAAATCTACTTTATTGATCTTCTGCATGTCAGCTGAAGTGAAATACATACTAGAATTCCAATAAAACATTATTTTATTATCATTTAAAGTATGAATATTTAATATTTTCCCTAAATTTTTAGGGGGGTGCTAATTTTGACATTTCTGAACCTATAATACGTCTCAAACTGAAATATGTGCACACAATTTGTTGCTAACATATCATGAATAATTAATACATCGGCAATTATTATATATATTCAGATTTTTACGACCATAAAGTTAGAAATTGTGAAAAAACTAAAATTCGACAAATCCTATTTTTCAAAAACTTTACTGAAAAATCAAATTATTATATAGACTTTAAATCTATGAGATGTATGCTCTCTATATATTTCAGTTATGGTGTACTTGTGCGTGGGGGAATTTTTCATATGGATATACTATTCATACTTTCAAAATTTTGGCATTTATTTTGTAATTTCGAAATGTAATTCTGACCACCTGTTTTAAGTGCCCACATCTCGCTATTTTATAACGCCAAGTTTTCTTACATTCGACTTGATGAGTGCCCTGGTGTTTGTCTATATGTTGTAATCGTCCCTAGCTTAAGTCACTAGTGCTTGTGTCGGGCAATGGATGACAGTGATTATAAGATCACTTTTTAAATATCTTTGACTTTATGGTCTTCCAAACGTTTAGATTTTATCTGCACTGAAGAGACATAAGTTGTCGAAATGCGAATATGCAGAATCAAAATTAATAGTAACTTCGGTATTTTGTTATTTGTTACCACTGGGTCGATGCCTCTGCTGCTGGACTGTTAGTCCCCGAGGGTATTCACCAGCCAAGTAGTCAGTACTTCGGTGCTGACCCGAAAGCCGATTCTATTTGGAACTTTACAATATCTAATTTTTGTAAATTTTGTTGAAACAAGGTGTATCTCTCTAATGCAAAGCTCTGTCCTTAGCTGATTTTGGCTTTCTATTTAGATCATATCTGGTAATTTGTTCTCTATCAGTTTTTAAATATCATTGACTTTATGGTCTTCCAAACGTTTAGATTTTATCTGCACTGAAGAGACGTAAGTTGTCGAAATGCGCATATGCAGAATCAAAATTCACAGTAACTTGGGTATTTTGTTATTTGCCAGTTTAACTAACGTTTGTTGACAATCCCGCACCCATGACCAGTGAAGACATGGATGGAGCGTTGCTGGACAATTAGCAAAGAGTTCTGCTCAAGCCGGTGCTAGGGGCCGTCTTGAACTTACTATGAGGTATGAGCAAAGCTCACTGTTGAAGGCCTAATGGTGATTTCAAGATGAAGAACAACAATAAAAGGGTTGTTCTTTTACCATGTATTTGTAGAGACTTTGTCACATGTGCATTATTCCATATCCTTTCATTCACCATAAATGATTTTATGTTCCAACATTTTATCACAACTGATAAGTTAGGCATAAAAACTATACCAAATGACGAGGATTGTTTATCTGAAAGGAACTGATAGCCTAAAATAGTCATTTTCGCAATTTTTTCAGGGCGTAGATTTTTTTGTATCTCAAGATCACAAAAATGGCGTAAAGTTCCTAAACTTGAGTTCATTGTAAAGGATATTGAATTAGCTTAAAAATGTGGTACCAAATTTCAGTACATAGTACTTATCATTAAACAATAGGTTAAAACGTAAATACAAGAATTTTTCATGGTGTACTATAAAATTGCCTTATACTGTCTCTGTATGCTATTATGTTCGTCTTAACATGTTTTATTTTGAAGAAGGGATATAGGAGGACAGAAAAAAATCGGTCTAGATGGGAAGTGATTTCAGCCAATGGCCTATTCTATTATTTTTCTTGTGCAGTTCCCTTGTAGATTGTGGCATGTGATTGTAATTTTCGGCCATTGTAAGTATTTCCTTTTTTCTTTTCTTCATTGATAATACTATTGTACAATAATTTTAATGGAGATTTATGATTTTCGATGTAGTAATTTACTGATTTCTTTGTAAATTTATAGTTAAACTAATTAATTTAATTGCTTTGATATTTATTTATTTTTAGGGCAAAGCAACCAAAGAGTTTTGGAATAATATTATTGCTGACATTTATGCTCATTCAATTCCAAAATTTGATGACAACGACGAGCGCAAAGCATATTGCTTGAATATTCCACCTCTAGATACAAGAATGGTTTCCAGTGTCTGTCTTTAGGGTACCATTTCAGAAGTTTATGACTTTGAATTTCGGTCGGTCGCAAACAATTGTCTTGATAGCACAAACTTTTTCTCGCCGACCCACCCGACATTCACTATACTATTACATCGATTTGACAATATGCGTTTTGATTATATCAAATAATTTTTAGTAGCACAAATCAATACCGTACCAGCAATCAAAATTTTGTATTACATGTATATATTTTCCTGTACACCTTGACTTTTATTTTATGCATTTCCTGAAATTACTAATTGGATAACATTGGTTACAAGAAAGGATTACTAATTATAGTATTATGGTATGCACGTTTATATAAAATTTCATGAAATTTATGTCATTGTGCAAAACGTGTGCGGCAAGACTCATATCGTCAATTGATATTTTATAGCAAAAAAAAAAATAGAAAATTAAAGGTGACATTTGTTTCAATGATAAATTCATGTGTGATTGATAGTGAATAGTTTTAGTTAAACCAGGAGAATGAATATGGAGTACTCATTTCAAAAAAAATCCTTGTGTCTTGTTGACAGATATTTTGTATGATAGAAATTCATTGGTTGAACAATCGTGAATGACATTTTTACAGGAAAAGATAGTTATCCAGTTGTTATTGTCGGAGCAATAATGTGGGTGGCATTTCTTTGGTGATTCATTAATTACGTATATATTTAAAGGAATTTCGATAAATAACTATATACCGAAGTTACTGTGAATTTAATTTCTGCAAATGCGCATTTCGACAACTTATGTCTCTTCAGTGCATATAAAATCTAAATATTTGGGAGACCATCAACTCAAAGATGTTTAAAAACCGGTAGAGAACAAATAACCAATAAGATCTAAATGTAAAGTTTAAATCAGCTAAGGACAGAGTTTGCATGAGGGAGATAATCCTTGGTTTTCAACAAAATTTACAAAAATTTAGATATTGTAAGGTTCTAAATAGAATCGGCTATCGGGTCAGCACCGAAGTACTGACTACTGGGCTGGTGAATACCCTTGGGGACTAACAGTCCACCAGCAGTGGTGTCGACCCAGTCGTAAAAATAACTAAAGACATGAATCGTTGGCTAGTGAAAGACGTCGTGTTCTGACCATGTTCATTACCAAGTAACCAAGTATACGTTGTCACGGATAATTTTGACGCAGCATTATCGCAGAAACTTTAGTGCCTTTTAAACATATACAAAATGTGTGTACCATAAAGTCTCTCATAGTCTTGCAATGATCAGATATGATATATTATAATATTAAGACAGAACCTGCTCTCAGCTTCGTATTGAACTTACTACAAGTGTAAATGTAAGGCTCATATCAAAATTGAAACGTAAATTCTCCGAATTCATCAATTGACGTCCAATCTACATCCCAAAATCGACGTGTGGTGCCACTCTAGAAGTGTTGTTTTCTATGTTCTTTTAGTAATTCTCAGTTCGGTGGACGGATTTTTCTCGTGATTTCGGGTTTTTTTGGGTCTAATAACACCCTTGTCTGTTCATATCACTTCAATTTTAGTCAAAACTCTACCTGTATTACAATCCTTACCTTGATCCTTACTCTAACTTCAACCCTAGATCTTATTATAACCTTTTTATTAGAAAAACAAAACGATGTCAATGAAAACGAAATTGTAAATCATTGAAATAGGACTTTTTTGCTGGTGAGGACAAACACAGCCACCTGATTTTAAAGGTAACTTTTTATAGTTCCCTTCGTAGTATATTTCATATAAATTAAACCTCATTTAAAATGCCATCTTTCTGAAATGGCCAGTTTTACTCCTACCCAAACAGGTGACCTCTTAAATCAAGTTTTACTGTATTTTACTTATTTCTGCATTGTAATTCATTGAAATATGACTTTTGCTGGTGAGGACTAGAACATCCAGTCCATCCATTTTGTTTTTATAATAAAATACCGGTAGGATGAATATTATTGGACTGACTGTATTAGACAAGTGTCGGGCTAATGGTGTTTTTTTTTCGAATAAATTAGAGGCCAAGTGATTAGATGACCCAAACAATAACAGGCATTTTCATGTAGATGCTAAATTTCAGCTTATATTCATAACCTTATAGGATCTGTAGCGTTTTGAAGTTTCATGTAATAGTGTTCTAATGTTTTATCAAGATGAAGAAGATTGGCAAAAGTAGGCAGTTGCTCTATAGCATGATAAACAAGTAATAAAAGTTTGGAGTTTTTTTTAGCTCACCTGGCCTAAAAGGCCATGAGAGCTTTTGTCATCACTTTGCGTCCGTCGTCTGTCGTTCGTCCGTCGTCCGTCTGTCCGTCCGTCCGTCAACAATTTCAAAAATCTTCTCCTCTAAAACTGCTGGGCAAATTGTAACCAAACTTGGCCTGAAGCATCATTTCAAAATTGTGATCGATTAGTCCGAAGACCAAACAATATGGCTGCTGTTACTAAAAAGTTTTTTTGCAAATAACTCAAAAACCGTTACAGATATCAAAAATCTGACATGGTATAAAAGTGATCAGCATAGCAAGATCTACCTGCCCTGCAATTTGAAGAAAATCCGAGATCCCTTCTATGAGTTATTGCCCTTTTTCCGGAAAATTTTCAAAATTTGTGCATTTTTTATTTCAAAAAGTGTAACTGATAGAGGTCAAGTGTATATTGCAAAAAGATTCAGTTTATCAAGATCTACAAATCCTGAAATTTTGAAGAAAATCCGAAAACCCTTGTAGGAGTTAATGCCCTTTTTTCACGGAATTTTCAAAATTTTCATATTTTTTGTCTTTTATTTCCAAAACTATAGAAGATGAAGGTTAAGTGTAAATTGATAAAATGTTTGCAATGCTGTGTGGATTTCACAACTGGTGTTTAATATTGTTTGTTGACCGCCATTTTCAAAATGGCCACCAAAAAGGCGGGAATATTCAACATTGCTCGATTTCAATGAAATTTGGTTTCCAAATAGATTTTGATGTAACGACTTCAAAACTGGTGTGGAAAAGTGTTAGGTGGCCACCATTTTCAAAATGGCCGTCAAAAGGGAGGGAAATTTCAACACTGTCCGATTTCAATGAAATTTGGTTTCCAAATAGGAATTGATGTTGCAACTTCAAAACCATTGTTGAAAAGTGTTCTTTACTGCCATTTTCAAAATGGCCGCAAAAAAAGGCGGGAAAATTCAACATTGTCCAATTTCAATGAAATTTGGTTTCCAAATAGGAATTGATGTTGCAACTTCAAAACCGACGTTAAATATTGTTCGTTGACCACCATTTTCAAAATGGCCGCCAAAAGGCGGGAAAATTCAACATTGTCCGATTTCAATGAAAGTTGGTTTTCAAATAGATATTGATGTTGCGACTTCAAAACCGGATTAGAAAATTGTTTGTTGACTGCCATTTTCAGAATGGCCGCCAAACAAGGCGGGAAAATTCAACATTGTCTGATTTCAATGAAACTTGGTTTCAAAATAGTAATTGATGTGGCAACTTCAAAACTGATGTTAAAAATGTTCGCTTACAGCCATTTTCAGAATGGCTGCCAAAAAAGGCGGAAAAAATTCAACATTGTCTGATTTCAATGAAATTGGTTCCCAAGGGGATATTGATGTTTCGACTTCAAAACCGGTGTTGAAAATTGTTCGTTGACCGCCACAAAAGGTGGGAAAATTCAACATTGTCTGATTTCAATGAAATTTGGTATCCAAATAGATATTGACGTAAGGACTTGAAAACCGGATTTGAAAATTGTTTGTTTAAAGCCATTTTCAAAATGGCCACAAACAAAGGCAGGAAAATTAAACATAATCTGATTTCAATGAAATTTGGTTTCCAAATAGATACTGATGTTGTAACTTAAAAATATGGTGTTAAAAATTGTTGTTGACTTCCATTTACAAAATGATGTCTCAACCTCAAAACCTGTGTCAAAAGTGGTCCTTAGCAAGAACATTTCTGTGAAAAAAACAACAAAGAAATATAGTAAAACATGATCAGACTTTAAAATACAGTTCAAGATATTGGTGATGTTCGAACTACCAAAGTTTGACTTTGAGGGACTGAAGTTCATTTGTATAACTTATCATGTTAGCTTGATTGTGGCAATTATTAACTGAAAGCCAGGTGAGCGATACAGGCTCCTGTGAGCCTCTGGTTTAATTTCCCAATCATTTTTAATACTGACATCTCTGAACTAATTCAATAGAACGGTTTTATTTATCATTGACCTCATTCTAATATTTAATGTTGACGCCAATAGACAGAGGTAATAACACATCTTTCTATGTTTATTTGCAACATCGTATAGAGTAACGCATCTTGGATACTCCTGGGTCCCTTTCTAACCGGAAAGACTGAAAATAATAACCAGAATTACACGCAATGTATTGTCTGTCTAGATAGAATACATCTCCGTTCCCATCTTCTGTAAAAGTTGTATAATCGTCATAACATACCAATGGTGTTAAGCTATCGCAACACAAGTACTCGTATCTCCAAAGATTGCCGCCGTTATTTCTAACCAGTTTAAATTGATTGACAACACTATTATCTCCACAATCAACCTTTTGTCTGTCTAAATAGTGGGCATTTCCTCCGCCGTTATCAGTAAAATCATTTGTGATACTCCGTATGTTACATCCAATTTCAGCTGTACAGCATTTGTAATGGAATCTGAGATTATCGTGCGATCGTAAAAGCCGGAACATATTTAGACCATGTCCATCGTAGCAACTGACATCATGACGATCAAGGTAAACAGCGTTCTGTGCGTTGTTCCAAGGTGTATTTTGTATCTCACATTTTCCTAGCAACAAAAAAAACAATAATAATTTAGCGGACGTAATCAATATAAATCAAACATCATATTCCAGCTGATTTAGTCAAACATGCATCAAGTAACTTTGCAATTGTAGTAACAAAAGTTTGACATAATGCATGGTTGGATAATTGGGGCTATGGTCCATTTCAGGATTATGCAATACATATTACATGTAAAGTACAAAATTTTCTAGCAAATGTAGAGAGCATTTAGAAGCTATCTATTTCTAACCATGTTCAAATTCGAAAATAAGATATATATCTTTGGACATAAGATTACTAATTACACATAATTAATCAATATGAAGAACAAAATTCTTTGAAATATACTATAAATCTTTGATGTAATAACTGATTCGGTATCAATAACAAGGTACCGAAGTAACTGTAAATTTGGTTCCTGCATATGCTCATTTTGACAACTTATGTCTCTTCGGTGCATATAAATTAAAAACTTTTGGAAATCTATAAACCGAAACACGTGTAAATTGATAGAGAACAAACAAGCAATCGGATCTAAATAGAAAAGCCAAAATCTGGTAAGGACAGAGCCATGCACGAGGGAGGTACTCCTCACTTTCAACATATTTGTGAAATTTGGATACTGTTAATTAGGAAATATAAAATCGGTTTGGGGTCAGCATCGAAGTACTGACTACTGGGTTCGTGAGTACCCTTGGGTACTAACAGTCCACCAGCAGAGGCATCGGCAATACATGAAAATAACAAGATACCGAAATTACTGTAAATTTAGTTTCTGCATATGTGCATTTCGACAAGTTATGTCTCTTCAGTGCAGATAAAATAAAAACTTTTGGAAGTCAATCAACCGAAATACGTGTAAAAACTGAAAGAGAAAAAAATGATCAATATGATCTTAATAGATAAGCCAAAATCAGGTGAGGACCGAGTTATGCACGAAGGGAAATATTATTGATTTTTAACACCAGCCGCAGGCTAATCAAGGTAACTAGTAAGCTTGCAAAGATTGGGCATACATGGTTAAATAAATGTTGTAAAATTTAAATACACATACATATATTTGATATCTACATAAAATTTTGTTTATACCTTATTCTACGTTTAATTAACAGTAACTTCGGTATTTTGTTATTCAATATAAAAACGAGTTGCTTCCCATAATGCACTCTAACAAGAGGCTCTCAAGAGCCTGTATCGCTCACCTGGGTCATGCTGACACAATTAGTCAAAATAATCACAACGATTAAGGTTCTCATTTTCAAATTTGTTTATTGACTGTTTAATGGTCTCATTTTGAACTTTGCTGATGTTATATGATCCAAAATTAAACTATGTTCCCCACTGGCAGCTATTTTTGATGATGCGAAGACCAACTGTCACCTTTCTTGAAGAAGACCATGTAAGGATAATTGTGGCTCACTTTGGTTCCGATTGGCATAGTATTTTCAGAGGAGATCTTTAAACGATTTCCCATGGGGTCCAAGGTTATACAATATTCCCCGATGACTGCCATCTTTGATGCTATGCGGACATGCCAGACACATTTTATGAAGGGGACCAAGTAAGGACCATTGTGACTAAGTGTGATTCCCATTGGCCATGTACTTTCAGAGGAGAAAATCTATGGATATGTTTCCCTATAGGGTCCAATGTTAAATACACGTTCCCTCCTGCAGCCATCTAGGATATAATGTGGACTTGCTGAACACATTTTTAAAAGGGGCCACCTAAGGACCATTGTGACTAAGTTTGGTTCCAATTGGCCCAGTATTTTCAGAGGAGAAGATTTTTGCAATGTTGTCCAATTTTGGACAAAGTTCCCCGCTGGCGGACATCTTGGATGACGTGCAGACTTGCCGGATAAAATTTTTAAAGGGGACCACCGAAGGACTATTGTGACCAAGTTTGGTTCCAATTGGCACAGTGGTTTAAGAGAAGATCTTTGAATTTTTTCCTATAGGGTCCAATGTTAAACCGCGTTCCTGCTGGCGACCATCTTTGATATGATACCAGACATTTTTTTAAAAAGGAGCCACCTAAGGACCATTGTGCCCAAGTTTGGTTCCAACTGGCCCAGCGGTTTCAGAGAAGATGTTTGAATGAAAAGTTTATGATAGACAGACCACTGACACAGTGATGGCAAGGCATAGCCATGCAGGTCAGTTATAAAGTTATGCAGGCAATGAAGTTAAGATGCTCTTTCAATATTTATCTGGGAGAGGTATTTTCAAGGTGGGCAAACAAAAATTACCAAGGCATAGCCATGCAGATCTGTTAGAAAGTTAAGCAGACATTGAAGGTAAGATGCTACTTCAGTATTTATCTGGGAATGATATTTCCATGGTGGGCAAACATTGACTGACTGGGACT
>MJUU01049387.1:88709-111734 GCA_002080025.1 Modiolus philippinarum
AAAATATTATATTCAACACCCCTTTCAATGAGTAGCGCAATGATGCACATAGCAACGATGATAGCAACAAAATGGCGGCATACTTGAGACTGGAGACTACGGAGATCACTTTACTTCAAATAAATTGAGTAGAAATTAGAGAAACAATCTCTAACATTGTTTTCCGGTTTATTACATATAGTTTCGACAAAAAAAGAACTAGTTGATTATGAAATTTCTCACATCGAGTTAAATAAATTTTGCAAATGTTTGAAAGCGAGGCTTGCCGAGCTTTTGAAAATTTGAAAATTTATTTAAAGAGATGCGAGAAATTTCATAATTAACGCGTTTTAGTTGTGGAAACTGTTTCTCTATTGACTGGACGAAAAACACCGAGGATTGTATTCCAAATAAATTTGGCGGGAAATGTCACGAAACTTGTTCTCCTCTCTAGAGAGGAGAACAAATATTTCGACACCGTCCAGGAAATGTGAAAACTGGATAGAAATTAGAGAAGATAATTTCTCTAATTTCTAGCAAGCTTAAACACTTCCTGTCCTATATATGTAACATGTTGCTAATTCGTCAATAATGTAAGTGAATCTCAAGTCGTCTATTTCTTTGCACAGTGCGACCGAATTTGATGAAATTAACATCGGAATCATTGTTTGGCAAATTGGTTTTGCATTCTGATGACTAAGATTACTAGGTGTAAAGGTTAAACGACATATTAATTAAGAATAAATAAAATATTTGACTCAACATCCCTCTTGATGAATGGAGCAATGATACACTCAGCAACGATGGTAGCAACAAAATGGCGGCACGTGAAACTTATCACTAAATGGTATTTTTCTTTCCATCATTTTATAGGCCTTTCATATGACACATTGTTATATATATGAAAAAGAAAGGAAATGGGGTAAATGTCAAGGAGACAACATCCCATATCCAGGTTAAAACGACCCAAAACAAAACATCTAGGGGTCACCATATGGTCTTCAACACAGTGAGGAACCTCACACCATATAGTAAGCCCTAAATGGCCCCGAAAAGTTAAAAAAGTGAATAAATCAATGGAAACAAACCATATCCAATAACCCAAATATCAAGAAACTAAAATTTTATAAGAAGACAAGGACAAGCCAATGACCAACATATTCCTGACTTGGGACAGGCGCAAAAATTGCGGTGGGGTTAAACTCTTTTTTTGGATCTAAACCCTCCCCCTATGTGTGGTGAATAGCTAAAAATAAATACACAAAAAGACTCACAGTAAAAATAAAACTAGAAAAAAAGTCCAACTTATCAAGACGAGTACCCTTACAATGAAGTACATAAAACATGAAGACAATACACACAGGTACTGTCCGGACAAATGCTCGCAGTTACTGACAGCTAGCTATGATTATTTCCGTGTTCGTCTGTATTTGTTGAAAATTTGGTGGCAAAGGAAACAACTTTTAAAGAGGACTGTGTTTATATAGGTCTGTGAGTTCCGGAGACACTTGCTCTTAGTTCTGCAATTGGTACTACAACTTTCCCACTTTGTAAATGACCTTCTAGGCCATGGGCTCAAATACCAACCCACTTAAGAACCCCACCAACTTTTTAAAATCTGTTTACATCCCATTTTTAAAAATTAAACATGTTAACATGAGCATAACCTGCACAAATAACTAAATACCGAAGTCACTGTAAATTTACTTTCTGCATATATGCATTTTGACAACTTATGTCTCATCAGTGCAGATAAAATCTAGATGTTTAAAAACTGACAGAGAACAAATAACCAAAGTGATCTAAATTTAAAGCCAAAATCAGCTAAGGACAGAGCTTTGCATGAGGGAGATACTCCTTAGTTTACAATAAAATTTACAAAATTTTTAGATATTGGAAGGTTTCAAAAATAATCGGCTTTCGGGTCAACACCGAAGTATTGACTACTGGGCTAGTGAATACCCTCGGGGACTAACAGTCTACCAGCAGTGGCATCGACCCAGTGGTAACAAATAACTAAATACCGAAGTCACTGTGAATTTACTTTCTGCATATGCGCATTTCGACAACTTATGTCTCATCAGTGCAGATAAAATCTAAACGTTTGGAAGACCATAAACTCAAAGATGTTTAAAAACTGACAGAGAACAAATAACCAAAGTGATCTAAATTTAAAGCCAAAATCAGGTCAGAGCTTTGCATGAGGGAGATACTCCTTAGTTTTCAATAAAATTTACAAAATTTTAGATATTGGAAGGTTTCAAAAATAATCGGCTTTCGGGTCAGTACAAAATGTTGAATGATACTTCCTATTTATACCAAATTTGGCATTAAATGATAGCTTACGGTATAAGCTTAACAGAATCCACATAAGTGACATTTCTTTCATACAAAATAGCGTCTAAAACGCCTTAAAACACTATTGGAAAAACAAGGAGTGTTCAATGTGGCTCTAAATACCGCAAATTTTACCCCTACTCAAACAAAATGATGCTTTCAAGAAGATGCATTACCTACACCGCCTTTTTTTAACGCAAAAAATATAGTAAAATTTAATATTTTGTACGATGTTCGTGAATAATGTGAATTTTCAGCATTTCAGAATTTTACAAAAATTATTGTTGTATTTATGAAGCGTAAAAATTCCAAATTACATAACGGTAACATCAGCTATACTTTGGCCATCTTTATACATTTCATGTACAAGAAGTGTTCAAAACGATGTAACAAAGTACGATCATTTCCACCCCCTACCCGAAATCAGGCAAAATTGACATTTCCGTAATTATTCGTACTTAACATCATGATACCATCACAGTATTTAGTGAATATGATATCATTTATCGTATCTGGCTTTCCTTTTCACATGCCATACATTATATACGTGACATAAGTTTTTTATCAATCAGTAGACATTTACAAAATGGTTATTTCGTATTTTATATTTATATTATTTCATAAAGTTCATATATATCATAAGAGTTTTACTTATTTCTCAAGAAAACCACACCAATGTAATTCATAAGTGAATTTGTTTATTATGAATTTCGTGTACAGCTTCATTTTAGAAGAATTCCCCAACCTGTAATAATAATTTTCATTTGTCTTTGTCGTGTAGCATGTAAAAATAAATGGATGAAATGAATATGCCGTGGCTGGCCTGTTGCTGACATGTGCGAGAGATGTATGCTCTCTATATATTTCACTTATAGTGTAATTGTTTGTGAGAGAATTTCTCATATGGATAAACTATCATATTACCAAATTTTTGGCATTTATCATTTTTCTAATTTCCAAATGTTATTCTGACCACTTGTTTATAGTGCCCACATCTCGCTATTTCATAATGCCAAGTTTACCATCTATCGACTTGATGGGTGAATAATAATGTACTGGTAAGGTCAGCTGCAAAAGTAGAACACTTAGTATATGATTCGGAATGCCAGTAGTGATAAAAATCATCTTTTTCAACCTGTTAGCATCAGAAAATCAAGCATGGTCTACGGTTGGATTTTGGCCCATGCTCTTATTATATAGGACTAAGTGCAACACTATTATCAATGCACTTGATGAATGCCCTGTATTTGTCTAAATGTTGTAATCGTCCACTAGCTTGAAACACTAGCGCTTGTAAGTGCACTTTGCTAGGTAAATTTATATCTGTTGACGATCCCGCATCCTTTACCAGAAGATACATGAATGTAGCGCTGTTCGACATTAAGAAAAATATTCGGCATTAATCGGTGCTAGGGATCGTTTTGTTCTTTCTATGAGGTATGAGAAAGCTCATTATTGAAGGCATCATGTTGACTTCAAGATGCACAATAACAATAAAAGCGTTGTTCCTCTACTTGTTTCGTGTATTTTATTCAGACTTTGTCTCATGTGCATTTACTTAATATTCTTTAATTGTTTATGTATTGACTATCTTGCATTTTATCATATATTGAATATCTTACATTTTATCATATATTGACTATCTTACATTTTATCATATAAATTATCACCTGTATTTCATGAAAAGTCGGAGTATCGATGTCTACTTATGCACAAAAAACAGTAGTAAATTAATATTTATTTTAAGCTCGCTCACCTGACCGAAAGGTTCAGTGTGAACTATTGCCATCACTTGGCGTCCGTCGTCCGGCGTCCGTCGTCCGTTAAACTTTTCACATTTTCATCTTCTCCTCTGAAACCACTGAAGCCAATTCAACCAAACTTTACAGGAATGATGTATGGAAGGTCCTTAACAAAGATTGCTCATTTTGTTCGGATCAGATAAAAAACAAGGCCGCCAGCTCGGAACTCAAGTTTAACATTGGACCCTATGGGAAAAATCACATTTTCATCTTCTACTCTCAAAACACTGAGGCAAATTCAACCAAACATTACAGGTGTGATGTACTCAAGGTTCTTAACAAAGATTGCTCATTTTGATCTGATCCAATAAAAAACATGGCAATCAGCGCGGAACATAGTTTAACATTGGACCCTATGGGAAAATCACATTTTCCTCTTTTACTCTGAAACCGCTGAAGCAAATTGAACCAAACTTTACAGGAATGATGTATGGAAGGTCCTTAACAGAGATTGCTCCGATCAAAAACGTGGCCGCCAGCACGGAACATAGTTTAACTTTGGACCCTATGTACTGAAGATCCTTTACAAAGATTGCTCATTTAGTTCCGAACCTCCAAAACACATGGCCGACAGAACGAAACATTATTCAACATTGGATCCTATAGGAAAATCACATTTCGTCGTGTGAATATTATACTGTTATAACTCGATTTTTGAAAAATTGGAGATAACAATGCAGTTCGGCTAATTTTATACTGATCTATCTCCCTACGGTGAGATCACTCTACATTAGTGAGTTTTTGTATGATTTTCAGGGTACCCCCGTTGTTATATCTCCATTGTCCATTAGAAAAGCATGGACATCCGGGTAGCGAAATCGTAAGAAAGTTCAATCCTGTAGTTGCTATAATGTTACATCTCCAGGACTTATAACATTTTTTGTGTTTTTAAAGTAAGATTTTGAAAATCAGAATGTTACAACAGCCAAAAAAGGTGGAATTACTTCTTTAATGTAATGAATTAACTTCATTTAAAAGATTAATTTTACTTGCTTTTTATGTACAAAATGTCGTTTTGAAACTTTGAGGCAACTTTCTACCATCAGTTTGGAAAAAATAGACCTCAAACTTTAAGTCGATTTTTCTCAGTTTCAGGAAATTGTGATATACAACAGTATAATATTCACACGACGATTTTCAAAACAATATATACCTCACTGATCGTGTGACGGGTGTCGCTAGTTGAGCAGGACATGCTTACCCTTCCGGAGCACCTGACGCACTCCCGGTTTTCATGGGAGTTCACACTATAAGTGCCATAGTTCTTAATGTTATCTTTTTATTTCCGTGCATTGTAGCTGTCTCACGTCCTTGTTTTGTCTTTGTTTTTATCTGTTACCGTTTTTGCCATGTCTTTGGACTTCAATTTTTGTAGTCATTGCTTCCCTTGTTCGTTCGGTATTCTACTGCCCTTGTTTCATCTTCTCCTCTGAAACCACTGTTTCAAAATCAACGAAACTACACAGGAATGATGTACTATAGGACCTCTACAAAGATCGGTATTCTACTGCCGTTGTTTCATTCCAATCGGACAAAAACCAGGGCCA
Organism: Modiolus philippinarum; assembly: GCA_002080025.1. Taxonomy (NCBI): domain Eukaryota; kingdom Metazoa; phylum Mollusca; class Bivalvia; order Mytilida; family Modiolidae; genus Modiolus; species Modiolus philippinarum. The sequence goes on from MJUU01049387.1 coordinate 94,375, forward strand.
CCAGTGCAAAACATACTAAACATAGTATTATAATGAGACCTATGGGAAAACATCATTTTCATCTTCTCTGAAACCACTGAAGCCAATTTCAACCAAACTTTACAGGGTTCAAGTTCTTAATGTGCTTTACATTATTTTTGGTCATGAATGGCATACAAGCATTTTGTCAGGTGAGCAATACAGGCTCATGCAGTCTCGGAGGCTCTAGTTTACATTATCGATGACGTTTTATATTTTTAATGGACAAAAATGCTTAAAACACCAACAGTTGATACAAAACCGCGTAATTATGATAATATTTAATTCTTTATGGATATCAGTATAATTTTTGTACAAAATCTGCGATATAAAGACTCATTTGTCATATGATAACAAAATTGTTTCGAATTTTAGAATCCCAAAAACTCCCCTTTTTCAATGATATAATTTTTAAGCATCGTGAAACGACAAAAGATTAATCGCGATTATTTTTGTTATTAGGAGGTAAAAACGTAAAAGGTTAGTTTTTATGCAAGTTTGAAATGGAAATTGCAATGCTCTTTTGCAAACTTAAATTTTTTACATAAAAGAGCTGTTTGTATTTTTGGAAACAAGTTAGAGATTATTTTTTGAATATCACACTATTAATGAAATTAATGATTTTATGTAATCTGAGAACTTCCGCTTGAGTCTTGCAAAATGAAGGGAAAAAAACAATAATCCGTAAATTTCTATTTTTCCTTCATTTTCAATAGCTACGGACACAACCCCGGCATAGTGTTATTTGTATTTAGTTAGGCATTTGTGTGTGTGTATCTAATGGTTATAGTAAATTACATTTCAACATAGAAAAAAGGATGGGTTGTATTATAGCCTTAAATCGGCCCACTGATTTGCCAAAAAAATTAAATTATGTAAAAGCATTATTCCTTTGATACCTTTCAAAACCAGGACATCTGTAGTTTTTAACCATATTAGAATTTTTTTTTCAAAGCATTGCTTTATTCCACTGAAATTAACTCATTTCTAATACCTCTCTTAATGGAAATTAACATAGAGCCAATAGAAAATAGTCAACATTGAGTATATTCAAACTTAATTTTAACACTGCCTTGCATTCGGATTCAAGCTTGTATTTCTACAAGAGATTACTTATTTGATAAGAATTATGCATGCAAAATGCCAAGCGGGTTCCGCGTGCAAGTCATATAAAAATTGAAAAAAAATGTATTTTTGAAGTTTTTTAAAAATTAAGTGTATTCATGATATTCTGTTTTGTGATCTGTCTAATTTATCAAAGTTTGATTGATACATAAATGCAAATTATAGCTTTATACACATCAAAAGTGTCAGTAAATGTGGTTTCGCTAGTATTCTGGGTCTCGCACGAGCTTTTTTTCTAATCTGGCAATTTGCCAAATAAGCTGAACAAGATCTGGTTTGATAAGTAGATGATATTTATTTTGTTAATTTTCCCTTGATTCTATTTCCGGATATAAAATTGTATTTTTGTGTATTTGAAACAATATTTATGAGCCGTGGAATAATCTGTTGCCTTAGAGCAGCATCTGTGCTTTTTTTAAAAAAATATTCCAAAGAAAATTTCAAATTAGAAATTTGAACATCTTTTTTCCAATTTCTTTGTATGTTTCCTGTGTTACCTTTATATCATGTTATATATTTTATCTTCTGAGTCAGTTTTATAACCTATTTTCTAATTTCTTTGTATGTTTCCTATGTTACCTTTATATATTATATCTTCAGTTTTATAACTGTCCTTTAAGAAGAATTTGTCTAAGAAAAGAGTTTTTACCAGAGCCCATATAACTTGCCTGTAGAGGTGACACTTGGACAGAAATGATGTTTAAATATATGATACAAGCACCTTCCTGAGTTAAAATATAACATACAGCATCTTTAGTTTTTTACAGGTCTCATTGGTATAATTCATAATAAAACCTCTTTACACATATTCATTAACTATACCAAATAAAGCGCAAAATATTCACATTGTCTCAGTGTTTGAATTCGAGGCAAAAATTTCAAAAATTAAAGAAATATCATAAGCGTAAAACAGATGCTTATACCAATCAAGCGTTTAAAGTCGACAAAATCATTTTATTTAAGTCCACCTACGTTACATCTTGCTTCAAAAATATTTATCAATTATGGACTTTTTACGAAGTCAATATGTTATATATGGACCTGTTTGGCATATATTGACCGAGGACGAAGTCCGAGGTCAATATATTCCTAACAGGTCCATATCTAACATATTGACAGAGTAAAAAGTCCATCATTGTTATATTACATATGTAGTTTTATGGTATCTCATTACATTTTTGTGAAGGAAAATTTTGTCAATACATCGAAATTTGATTAGAAATAGAACCTTTATTTGAAGGCAGTGTGGATCTGCCATCAAGTAGAATGGGTAACATGAGTGCTCATAGGATAAATAAATACCGACATTTCTCTTATATTTGAAAATTAAAAAAAAACAAACAAGTAAGCCTGTTTATTACTCGGCGTTTTTGTATAAGGTGTGCAATAAAAAAATGTCAAATATATTTTTCATTGATTCCAATGGTTTCTCTGTAAAAACATTTTAATATTCCGTTTTATTTCCCCGGCGGAAACTCCTATTAATGTGTAAAGCGTTTTCCAATATTTATTAAAATATATTTTTATAAGACTTTTCTTAGTGAAAAACTATAGTCTGAAAGTCCATCCAGACATGTAGCGTCAATAAAACTAAAAATAGAAACATAGCGTCAATATACTTAAAAATAGAAACACGGCCTCAATATACCTAAAAATAGAAACAACGCTGAAATATACTGAATATTCTTAAAATCACGTGAGCGTATTAGCCAATGAGATTAATAGGAACTTATACCATATGTAATATATAGAAATATATGTTTATTATATTAAAATATGTCGAGCACAAATTCAAAGTAATATCCAGACAATATCAAAAATGGGATGGCATAATACTCTATCTACTTCCAAAAAGAAGTTTATGTATAGATTTTTCTTACAAAGAGTAATCTGTGTTAAACTGTATCATTTCCTTTTAGCACCATTTGCATATTATGTTAATATGAAAATGAGGTTCATTGCTGTTTTGGCAATATGCCAGTCTTTATTCTTTTCATACTCTATTTATTCTTTTGACGCGAGTACTAGTAAAATCACGTGATCACGTGACTTGCACATGCGAGTTTTCATATTTATTGTATAATCATAAACTACATGTATTGTAGGTTACATTTAACACTTTATATATCAAAATTCCAGGTGGGCCGGAAAACGGCCTTAATGCAACCCATCCTTTGTAATTTTTGAAACGAAACAAAATTAGATGAGTATATTTTTTTTATAATGTTTTAAAGGAATTAAAGATATGTATTTTGTGAGTCTGCCGTTTGTCTTAAACGTGTTCGTTCCACAGAACGTTCAGGCATAGTTTAAAACAATACATACATTCTATCAGAAATCTTCATCTCAAGAAAAGTATGTGGAAATCCTGGAAAACTGAAAATTTTTCGAGTATAACGGCCAAATAAGAAAAACATAATGGACAATTGGTTGCTTAAGAATTAAATTAAGAGATATATATTCAGATATGTACGATCCTAGCATTGGAAAGTCGAAATATTGAAAATATCTAAAATCATCAATATTTCAATCTTTAAAAACTGTTATGGAATTTATAGGTCTTACTTTCCATCATTGTATCACAGCTGATAAGTTATGCATAAAAGCTGGACCAAATGACGACGGTTGTTTGCCTGAAAGGTTTTAAATTCAATGTGCTATTTATTAAATTTTGAACGTTGAAATAATAGAAACATCAAAAGTTGGCCAATTTGAAATGAATATTCTTCTTTTTTTTGTTTTGTTTTGTTTTTTTTTTTTTTTTTCGTTTCTGGTTTTTTGGTTTGTTGTTGTTTGTTTGTTTGTTTGTTTGTTTGGTTGGTTTTTGTTGTTGTTGTTTGTTGTTGTTGTTTTTTTTTCTGTTTTTGTGTGTGTTTTAGTTTTTTTTGTCTGTATCCCCCAGACTGTAAAAAAAAATCGCAAATTGTCTAAATTTATATGCATTGTAAATGATATTAATCTAATCTAAAGAGAAAACAATGTTATGTTCTTTATTACAAGGCATGCAATCCCGTACTAATATTCCACTTAACTTAATCAGAAGACTGCTGTTTGTCGTTAGTTTATAATAATGTAAATGACTGCTTTCGTCATTATTTCAATTTTTACTGCATTATTATTGTTTATATATGTGTATTTACTCATACCTTCTCCATAGCTGCATGATATTTGATATGTTTGAAATAGAAAAAGAAGGGAAACGGGGAATGTGTCAAAGTGACAACGACCCAAAGGGGAGTAATAATAACTCAAAGCCACCATAAGATCTTCATGTCTTGTTTATTTGCTTATTTCGTATTATTGATTTCTTATATTTTGAGACTCCTGTAATTTGTTCATCTTTGGTCACTTGATCTTTTATAGTTCTTAAAGTTGTCAATGAATTTAAGAATTGACTTTACATATTGACTTGTGCCTGGGAACTATTAAATAGTCAACTTCCCTTTTCTTTGTAGCAACATTCCAAAAGCACCAGCATATGGAGTTTACATCTCACAACTCATTCGCTACTCAAGGGCTTGTTGTCATTACAGTGACTTTCTTGATAGAGCGCAGTTGCTTACAAATAATCAGAGTTCTGCGACCCCTACTTTTTATTTTATCTTTTAGAAAATACAATGCAAAAGATATAACTATTTACAAAATTCATCAAAATTATGTCCAATATTATAACCAAATTATTTGGAAAAAACGATCATTTTCATTAACACTTAATGTCTTTGAAATTTTAGGTGTGTTGCTCATAAAAGCGAATGTCTTTGTTTGATCATTTTTTTAACAACTTTTGCTAAATCAATATCTAGTGGTTCTTGCCCTTGTGTCGTGCGCTTCGCCTTTGCCCTTGTTAAAAAGAAAGGAATAATAGAATTACCTTGTGTTAACACGGTATCACAAGTTAACATCAAAACTGCACATGCTAATTCAAAAACATGGTTATCCATTTTATTATTTTTTTTTCATAAATGAGAAAATCGCAGTGGCATGTGTACTAATAAAGATTTTTAAAGAATAAAACATAACGAATAATTGAATTTTTTGTGTAGAACGTCATTATATATTCATATATAATTGGAAAAAGAAATAACAAAAACTTAAACTGAAATATGAATAGGGACAAATTAAAATAACAGCGGAAATGAATCTTTATTTTAATAATACATGAAAATATTCCCGTTTCGTAAGAAATATGTCATTGGGGATTGGTATCTTTTGCTTACATAAACCAATTACTGCAAAGTTATGTAAACACTAAGCTATCAACTACAGATCACCTGTAATCATAATTAACTACAGAAAATATGTAATAGCTTAGAGATATCTTTCAGAGGATATAAACTCCCCTTTTTGGACTCAGAACTTTTGTCTAATTTTGGGTGTACTGTATATGGACTTGACCATTTGAGTCCATGGACTCTATTGACTCAAGAGTCGAATTAGTTTATACTTGCACTTCAAATTATGGACTCTGGACTTGATCTCTTATTCAGAGTGCACTGTGAACTCAAAGGGGTAGCAGGTTTTTATACGAATTAAAAATGTTAATTTTCAGCATTTCAGATTTGTCCAAAATTCACTGTTAAATCGTTAAATACATGTCAGATCTTGAAGACATATCTTCAGATATGTCAATTATTGCTTTAAGCGATAAATAAGTTACCTTAAAACACTGTTGGAAAAACAAGGAGTGTTCAATGTGGCTCTAAAACCCGAAATTTTACACCTACTCAAACACAATGATGCTTTAGAATCCCAAAAGTTTGCCTGCTTTTACATACATAAGAGCAAATCGTTCTTTTTGTTTTCTTTCAAGAAGATGTATTACCTATATTGCTTTTTTTAAATTGTAACGCGAAAAATATGTTAAAATTTAATATCTTGTACGATTTTCCTTAATAATGGGAATTTTCAGCATTTCAGAATCTTACAAAATCATTGTTGTATTTATGAAGCGTAAAAATGCCAGATTACATAACGGTAACATCAGCTATACTTTGGCCATCTTCATACATTTCATGTCCAAGAAGTGTTCAAAACGATGTAACAAAGTACGATCATGTCCACCCCTACCCCAAATCAGGCAAAATTGACATTTCCGTAATTATTTTTACTTAACAGGCCGATCAGTGATTTGTTTTAAATAAAAGAAATGGAACTCTTCATTAAACAAAACAAAAAAGGTCTACTTAGATTGTGATCCGTAGTTACAGAATCCAAAAAGTTTAATATAATGATTTTTTAAATCGTGTATTTCATTACGGTTCAGAAATAATGTAAATGTTCGCCGATTGATTGTAAAGTTTGTTATTAGTGTGTAAATAAGTGGACTGAAGTTGGTTTCTATCATTCTGGATGACTCAAATATACATCTCCAGATTTTGTCCAAAATTGGCATACTGGTTCATAAAGAATTGATCAATACGTGTGCAAAATTTCATTTCCGCCCTTCCACACAATTTACCAGAATAAAGCCCCAGGTGATCTAAAAATTTAGGCCCCACATTTCAACGAATTAAACAACAAAAAGAAAAACAAAACTTAACTTCAAAACTCAGGATCCGGAAGACTATAATAGACCCTTTTCGGTAGATGAATTGAGAAAATCGTTGGATAAGGCACATGACACTGCATGCAACCCTGATGATATTCATTATCAACTTCTGAAACATCTACCCGATTCAGTTCTTGATATCCTCTTAAATCTTATGAACAATATTTGGGAAACAGGAAACTTACAGTCCATCTGGAAACATGCAACAATAGTCCCTATTCCAAAGCCAGGTAAAGATCATTCAGAACCGTCGAATTACCGCCCACTGGCAATGACTAGTTGCGTTTGTAAGACCATGGAACGTATGATAAATGATCGGCTTGTTTGGTTTCTTGAAGTAAATGGTCTACTGTCTAACATACAAAACGAATTTAGACAAGGGCGTGGTACTATAGACCATCTTGTACGTTTTGAGACATTTATTAGAAACGCCTTCTGAAAAAAAGAACATGTATCTGTCTTTTTCGATATTGAAAAAGCATATGATACAACATGGAAATATGGTATTTTAAAGGATCTTTTTGATATGGGGTTGAGGGGAAGTTTGCCAATTTTTATTGACAACTTTCTTAAAACCGGGAATTTAATGTCAAAGTCAACTCTACGCTGTCTGATCCTTTTGAACAGGAGATGGGTGTTCCGCAAGGAAGCATCCTCTCCGTTACATTGTTTAGTATTAAAATCAATAGTTTAGCTGAAGTTTTGAAAAATAACATAGATGGATCACTGTATGTAGATGACTTCCTGATATATTATAGTGGTAAAAACATGAATAACATAGAAAGACAATTGCAGCTCTGTTTGAACAGAATAGAAAAATGGGGCGAAAAGAACGGCTTTAAGTTCTCAAGCTCTAAAACAGTTGGAATGCATTTTTGTTGTAAATGGAAACTGCACGCAGATCCAGAGCTTAAATTGTATAATAACCCTATTATTATTGTAAAAGAAGCCAAATTCCTTGGCTTTATCTTTGACAGTAAACTTTCCTTTCTTCCCCATATCAAAATGCTAAAGAATAAATGCCTCAAAGCATTAGATATATTAAAAGTTGTGTCGAGTACCGAATGAGGTGCGGATAGCACTGTTTTATTAAATTTATATAGATCGTTGATTCGATCAAAATTAGATTATGGATGTTTTGTTTACGGCTCTGCGCGTAAATCATACATTAAATTATTAGATACAATTCATCACCAAGGTTTACGTCTGTCCTTGGGTGCGTTCAGAACTTATCCGGTGAAGAGTCTCTATGTTGAGGCTAATGAACCATCCCTAGAGGACAGACGTCTCAAACTTGGAGTACAATATGCTTCTAAGTTAAAAGCGTTATCCTTCAAATCCTGCTCACAAATGTGTTTTCAAACCACTTCATAAGACAGCATATGATAAACGGCCAAATGTTATTAAACCATTTGGACTTCGTATCCAACCACACTTGGAATCAGCCAGTGTACAATTGGACGAAATAGCACCAATTCAAACTCCAAAAAAGCCTCCATGGCTAAACTTTAACCAGCATTTAATTTCGAACTACGAAAATATAAAAAAATCTGACACTAATCCTCTGGTTATCCAGCAGGAGTTTGCAAGAATTAAATCTGAACACCCTGAATACTCGCCTGTATACACAGATGGATCTAAGGATGGAGACAGGGTGGCCTGTGCAACTGTCTTCGGAGACCGAGCAGCAACTCTCCGACTACCATCCTCAAGTTCCATATTTACTGCTGAAGCCAACGCTATTTACTTAGCACTCAAATTTGTTGCTTCATCGCGAAAAAGTAAGTTCTTGATTTGTTCTGATTCTCTCTTATGCCTATTGGCAATTGAAAGTCGAAAGACAAAACACCCAGTTATTCTTAAGGTAGTTGAGTTCTACAAGTCACTTGTTGGTATAGGCAAAGAAGTCATTTATACTTGGATCCCTAGTCATGTAGGGATCTATGGAAACACAGTTGTTGACCAGGAGGCAAGGGATGCATGAGATGATGAGGTGGCGGATTGTCCAGTGCCTTACACTGACATGAAGCCTCTCATAAGTACATCCAAAAGATATGGCAAGACAGATGGGACTTGCAAATAAATAATAAATTGCACGGAATACAATCAGAAGTTGGTAAACTTGTTAGTTCCTCTGGTAAAAATCGGAAGGAGTAAGTTGTTTTGACAAGGTGTCGAATCGGACATACACGAACTACTCATGGTTATATTTTGAATAAAGAAGACCGACCTGAGTGTATTCCATGTAATTGTGCTTACACAATACAACATGTTTTACTTGACTGTGTCGATGTTGCCGACATACGTCGCACATTTTATACAGCCGATTCTCTTAAAGAATTATTTACAAACGTCGCAGGCGACAAAATTATTCAATTTTTAAAAGCTGTTAATATGTATAGTAAAATATAAGTTTATATTATCCAAGTTTTACATTTCACTAAATCTGATCTATTTATCTTAAATTGTTTATCGTACGATTTTATCTTTTAGAAGTTGTTTTATCTGTATATAGCAATACGTTTTATATGACTGTTTCAGTTATATATTCATAAAAATCATCAACTGTTCACGCCACGATATGGCTGAAATATTGCTGAAGTTCGCGTTTAACAACAATCAATCAAGATAACCACACCAATGTCATTCATGAGTGAATTTGTTTATTATGAATTTCATGTAAAGCTTCATTTAAGGTGTCTGCAGGGTATTATTTTCTTATTATAGAATTTTGTGAATTTTTCTGTGTAGAAACATTTTTGTATTATTGTTAAAAATATGAAATAAAATTTGGCGGTCACTGTGCATTTAAGCCCAAAAACTGACGTTGAAAATTTTAGGATTTCACATAGAAATGTTAAGGAATATGATAATATGAGAGTCTATTATAGATTTGTTTATATTTTGCATGTGTTTTGAAATCATTATATAGTTTACATATAAATTAAAAATAGAAATAAGAGGTCACCGTTGAAATGAAAAAAACAGTAAATTAATAATTTTTTCACATTATAGGGATAAGGCTTTATATCTTCGATGGACAAAAATGCTTACAACACTGAAAGTTGATACAAAAACGATGTAACGATAATATTTAATTCTTTAAGGATATCAGTATAATTGTTGTAATAACGAAATCTGCGACATAAAGACTCATTTCTCATATGATAACAAAATTGTTGCGAATTTTAGAATCCTAAAAACTCCTCTTTTTCAATGATATAATTTTAGGTATCGTAAAACGACAAAAGATTAATCGTGACTTTGTTTTGTTATTAGGAGATAAAGACATAAAAGGTTAGTTTTAATATTCCTTTGAAATGCTCTTTTACAAACTTACTTTTTACATGAGAGAGCTTTTTTGTATTTTTGCAAACAAGTTAGAGATTATTTCCTGAAAATCACACTTTTAATGTAATTAACCATTTCATGTAATCTGAGAACTTCCGCTTGAGTCTCGCAAAATGAAGGAAAAAATAATAATCCGTAAATTTACATTTTTCCTTCACTTTTCAATAACTATGGACACAACCCCGGCATAGTGTTATTTGTATTTTGTTAGGAATTTGTGTTTGTGTGTGTATCTAATGGTTAAAGTAAGTTACATTTCAACATACTAAAAAATTTGTAATTTTTCGAACGAAACAAAGTTGAATAAGACTTAGTACATTTTTTATAATGTTTTAAAGGAATTAAAAACATGTGTTTTGTGAGTCTGTAGTTTGTCTGAAACGTGTTCGTTCTACATAACGTTCAGGCATAGTTTAAAACAATACATACATTCTATCAGAACTCTTCATCTCTAGAAAAGTATATGAAAATTCTGGAAAACTGAAAATTTTCATTTTGTACACTTTTTCCAAGTATAACGGTCAAATAAAGAAAACTTAATGGACAATTGGTTGCTTAAGAATTAAATTAAGAGACATATATTCAGATATGTACGATCCTAGCATTTGAAAGTCGAAATATTGAAAATATCTAAAATCATCAATATTTCAATCTTTCAAAACTTTTATGGAATTTAAAGGTCTTACTTTCCATCATTGTATCACTACTGATAAGTTATGCATAAAATTTGGACCAAATGACGAAGGTTGTTTGTCTGAAAGGTTTTGAATTCATCTCATTGTTTTAAGCATAAAATGTGCTATTTATTAAATTTTGAACGTTGAAATAATAGAAACATCAATGGTTGGCCAATTTTCCATAAGCAGAAATGATTTTTTTTTTCGTTAATTTTTTTTTTTTTTTTTTTTTTTTTTTTTTTTGTTTTGTCTTGTTTTTTTTATTTGTTTTGTTTTGTTTTGTTTTTGTTTTGTTTTTGTTNTTTTTTTTTTTTTTTTTGTTTTTTTATTCTTTTTGGGGGGGGAACAGAGGGTTGTTTTTTGTTTCTGTTTTTGTCTTTTTTTTGTTATTGAATTGTTAAGTTTTAGTTAATCAGAAGACTGCTGTTTGTAATTAGTTTATAATAGTGTAAATGACTAATTTCGTCATTATTTCTTTTTTTACTGCATAATTATTGTATATATATATGCATACCTTCTCCATAGCTGCATGATATTTTATTTTATTTGATATGTTTCAAAAAACAACGGCAGTAGAATACCGAAGAAACAAAGCACAAGACCACACAAATCGACGTCCAGAGACAAGGCAAAGGCAAGAAAACCAGAAAACGGAAGACCAAAGACACCACATGCCCACAAAACACACGAACATTACACACACAACACAAAAAACCAAAGCACTAACAGTGCCAACTCTCAATAAACAAGAGTGACATCAGGTGCTCCGGAAGGGCAAGCGTGTCCTGCTCTGTATACAGCACCCGTAACACGGTCAGTGAAGCATATGTTTTGAAAGATCTGTTAGGTTACTGATTGGTTATTGTCATTTTCTAACCCTGAGACAAAACCAATTGAGATCCATGGTACGTGTTACTTCTCTAACCCTCAAACAGTACCAAGGTGAAATTTTGAAAAGCTTTTGTAATCACTTTAGTATTCAAACATGGACAAGGACAAATCGGTACCACAAACATTACTGACGAAGACAAAACTAAAATTTAACAAGACATCACTGAAAACTAAAGCACTGAAAGTGTGAACTCCCATTAAAAGCGAGAGCGACACCAGGCGGTCCGGAAGGGTAAGCATGAAATGTCTTGTTTATTTGCTTATTTTGTATTATTAATTTCTTATATTTTGAGACTCCTGTGATTTGTTCATTTGTGGTCACATGATCTTTTATAGTTCTTAAAGTTGTCAATAAATTAAAGAATTGACTTAACGCATTGACTTGTGCTAAAAATAGATTAGTTTTACATTATCATTTACTTAGGCATAAACAACAAAATATCGAAGTTACTGTCAATTAATTTTCTGCATATGCGCATTTCGACAACTAATGTCTCATCACTGCAGATAAAAACCAAAACATTTGGAAGTCCATTAACCAAAAAATGAGTAAGCTGATAGAGAACAAATAATCAAAAGGGTCTAAATAGAAAAGCCAAAATTCAGCTAAGGACAGAGCTATGCATGAGGGAGATACTCCTTAGTTTTAAACAAAATTTCGTAAAATTTAGATATTGCAATTTCCATACAACCGGTTTTCGGGTCAGCACCGAAGTACTGACTACTGGATCAATGAATACCATCGGGGACTAACAGTCCACCAGCAGAGGCATCGGCCCAGTGGTAATAAATAACAAAATACCGAAGTTACTGTCAATTTATTTTCTGCACATGCGCATTTCGACAACTAATGTCTCATCAGTGCAGATCAAAACCAAAACATTTTGAAGTTCATTAACCAAGAACATGAGTAAAGACGAATTGACTTTACGCATTGACTTGGTACTAAAAGTAGATTTTTTTTTTCATTCAATTGAAAAAATTTTTAAATATCATTGGTTTGTCTATTTCTAAAATACATTTTTATGCAAAACAGACCTGAGTTTACTTCTATGATTCTAATAGCAAAAGGGATGCAAAACAAAAGTAATAATTAACATGCATTTTGCCATAAACTTCTTTGGGGGTACAACTGTGCTAATCAACCTTTGAAATTCGCTGAGGGGGTGACACTTTTGGGGGAATGGGAAAAACGGGTAATAAAATAGGGAAATTGGAAAAAAGAAAAAAAAACGATTGGAGAAATGGTGAAAAACGTCCAAAAAATTTGGATGGGATAACAGACGCCCTGTATCACGCCCCCCCCCCCTTTCTTCGTTGTCACTTTTCAAATGTTTAATTAAGTCAATGTCTTGTCTTGCCTTGTCTTGAGAATTGAGATTTTCTGAAATAACAAGAGTTCTGCGACCCCCACTTTTTATTTTGTATTTTAGGAAATGCAATGCAAAAGATATAACAATTTACAGAATTCATCAAAATTATGTCCAATATTATCACCAAATTATTTGAAAAAAAAGATCATTTTCATTAACACTTAAGGTAGATAGATACTATTATTCATATTCACGAGATTTTGTTGTAAGTAGGCACAATTGAAGAACCAATCCTATTTACCCGAAATCTGTAAAAAAAATATGGGTCATCATGCTTGCTTTTTTCTAGAATTGAGATCAAAGTTCGCTCATTTTTAGCCATTTTCCCCTAAATCGACATAGAATGCATGGAGAAAATATAGAAAGGCAATTTTTAGCTATAAAGAAAAGAACCTCTCATCCATGAGAATTTGATGTATTTTTGTTAACAGATGGTTTGTGATGTAATTCAATGGTTCAAAACAAAAATGTATATGTCACCATGCTTTTAACAGAGATATTTTGCAATTTTTCCGGATAAGAAATTATTCTCGGGAAAAGGGAGTTAATTCGAGGTCAAGTAAACGAAATATGACGTTTCACTTCAGTCATTCAATTATGACGTCACATAGGAAAATCCGTCAAATTACTGTTCCGGTCCGAAAATCAAACCTACCCCGTATCCGACTCTTTATTTTTCTAAAGCGAAATTAATTTGCACTGATACCCAATTTTTAGGTGGGTTGTGCATTTCCTCATAAAAGCGAATGTCTTTGTTTGATCATTGTTTCTAACAACTTTTGCTACATTAATATCTTGTGGTTCTTGCCCTTGTGCCTTTGCCATTGTTAAAAAGAAAAGAATAATAGAGTTACCTTGTGTTAACACGAAATCACACGTTAACATCAAAACTGCACATACTAATTCAAAAACATGGTTATCCATTTTATTTATTTTTTCATAAATGAGAAAATCGTCAGTGGCATGTGTACTAATGAAGATTTTTTAAAGAATAAACATAACGAATAATTGAATTTTTTGTGTAGAACTTCATTATATATTCATATATAATTGGAAAAAGAAATAACAAAAAGTTAAACTGAAATAGGAATAGGGACAAATTAAAATAACAGCGGAAATGAATCTTTATTTTAATAATACATGAAAATATCCCCGTTCGTAAGAAATATGTCATTGGGGATTGGTATCTTTTGCTTACATAGACCAATTACTGTAAAGTTATGTAAACTCTTAGCTATCAACTACAGATCACCTGTAATCATAATTAATTACAGAAAATATGTAATAGCTTAGAGATATCTTTCAGAGGATATAAACTCCCCTTTCCTTTTTGTCTCATTTTGGGCGTACTGTATATGGACTTGACCTTTTGAGTCCATGGACTCTATTGACTCAAGAGCCGAATTAGTTTATACTTGCACTTCAAATTATGGACTCTGGACTTGATCTCTAATTTAGAGAGGTAACTCCTTGAAACACGTGTACAGCATTACGAAATTTACAGTTTTCTATGCAACATCAGTATTTTTTGTATTTTGAACCATTGGGCCGATGCAACTGCTGGTGGACCAGAGGTCCCCGAGGGTATTCACTAGCCCGATAGTCAGACTTGTCTGACATGAAAATTTTACCTTGCGTGTTATACAAATTTACTGTTTTTATCAAAATTCTAACCACTTAAAAATACTGAGGCTTCATTCCGTGTATGGCACTCGGTAGATGTCCTTGGTACTGGATTTGGCTTCCTATTTCGATTTTTTTTTTTTTTTTTTTTTTTTTTTTTTTTGGTAATGAGTACTTCTTTTGTGACAACTTTTGGATTATGGCTTTCCATATTATTGATATTAATGCTGCTGATGAGAGGTAACTCCTTGAAACACGTGTACAGCATAACGAAATTTACAGTTTTCTATGCAACATCGGTATTTTTTGTATTTAGAGTGCACTGTGAACTCAAAGGGGTAGCAGGTTTTTATACGAAATGAAAATGTGAATTTTCAGCATTTCAGATTTGTCCAAAATTCACTGTTAAATCGCTATATACATGTCAGATCTTAAATACATATTTTCAGATATGTCAATTATTGCTTTAAGCGATGAATAAGTTACCTTAAAACACTGTTGGAAAAACAAGGAGTGTTCAATGGGCTCTAAAACCCGAAAATTTTACACCTACTCAAACACAATGAGGCTTTAGAATCCCAAAAGTTTGCCTGCTTTTACATATATAGGGGCAAATCTTACTTTTTGTTTTCTTTCAAGAGTATGCATTACCTATATTGCTTTTTTTCAATTGTAACGCGAAAAATATGTTAAAATTTAATATCTTGTACGATATTCCTTAATAATGGGAATTTTCAGCATTTCAAAATTTTACAAAATTATTGTTGTATTTATGAAGCGTAAAAATGCCAGATTACATAACGGTAACATCAACTATACTTTGGCCATCTTCATACATTTAATGTACAAGAAGTGTTCAAAACGATGTAACAAAGTACGATCATTTCCACCCCTACCCCAAATCAGGCAAAATAGACATTTCCGTAATTATTTTTACTTAAAATCCTGATAACATCACAATACTTAGTGAATAAGAAAATAATACCCTGTAGACACCTTAAATGAAGCTTTACATGAAATTCATAATAAACCAATTCACTCATGAATGACATTGGTGTGGTTATCTTGAGAAAAAAGTAAAAGTTTTATGATATATGTGAACTTGAGGAGGTTAGACGTGGAAAATATGATAAATCTTAAAATACGAAAAAAAAACATTTTGTAAATGTCTATTGATTGATAAAAATCTAATGTCACGTAAATAATGTTTGGCATGTGAAAAAGAAAGCCAGATACGATAAATGTATATCATATTATAGAATTTTGTGAATTTTCTGTGTAGAAACATAGTTGTATTATTGTTAAAAATATAAAAATAAAATTTGGCGGTCACCGTGCATTTAAGCCCAAAAACTGACATTGAAAATTTTAGGATTTCACATAGAAATGTTAAGGAATATGATAATATGAGAGTCTATTATAGATTTGTTTATATTTTGCATGTGTTTTGAAATCATTATATAGTTTACATATAAATTAAAAATAAAAATAAGAGCTCACCGTTGAAATGAAAAAAAACAGTAAACTAATAATTTTTTCACATTATAGGCATGAGGTTTTACATCTTCGATGGACAAAAATGCTTATAACACTGAAAGTTGATACAAAAACGATGTAATTATGAAAATATTTATTTTAAGGATATCAGTATATTTTTTGTAATAACGAAATCTGCAACATAAAGACTCATTTCTCATATGATAACAAAATTGTTTCTAATTTTAGAATCCCAAAAACTCCCCTTTTTTAATGATATAATATATAATTTTAGGTATCGTAAAACGACAAAAGATTAATCGCGACTATTTTTGTTCTAAGAAGATAAAGACGAAAAAGCTTAGTTTTAATGTAACTTTGAACTGGAAATGCAATGCTTTTTACAAACTTACTTTTTACATGAAAGAGCTTTTTTGTATTTTTGAAAACAAGTTAGAGATTATTTCTTGAATTTCACACTATTAATGTAATTAATCATTTTATATTATCTGAAAACTTCCGCTTGAGTCTTACAAAATGAAGGAAAAATAATCCGTAAATTTACATTTTTTTCAATTACTATGGACACAACCCCGGCATAGTGTTATTTGTATGTAGTAAGGCATTTGTGTGTATGTGGATCAAATGGTTAAAATAAGTTACATTTCAACGTACTAAGAAATTTGTAATTTTTCGAACGAAACCAAATTTAATAAGACTTAGTATATTTTTTATAATGTTTTAAAGGAATTAAAAACATGTATTTTGTGAGTCTGCAGTTTGTCTGAAACGTGTTCATTCTACATAACGTTCAGGAATAGTTTAAAACAATACATACATTTTATCAGAATTCTTCATCTCAAGAAAAGTATGTGAAAATTGTGGAAAACTGAAAATTTTCATTTTGTACAATTTTTCCAAGTATAACGGCCAAATAAAGAAAACTTAATGGACAATTGGTTGCTTAAGAATGAAATTAAGAGATGTATATTCATATATGAACGATCCTAGCATTGGAAAGTCGAAATATTGAAAATATCTAAAATCATCAATATTTCAATCTTTCAAAACTTTTATGGAATTTAAAGGTCTTACTTCCCATCATTGTATCACTACTGATAAGTTATGCATAAAATTTGGACCAAATGACAACGGTTGTTTGTTTGAAAGGTTTTGAATTCATCTCATTGTTGTAAGCATAAAATGTGCTATTTATTAAATTTTGAACGTTGAAATAATAGAAACATCACAAGTTGGCCAATTTCCCATAAGCTGATA
>MJUU01049387.1:112141-132229 GCA_002080025.1 Modiolus philippinarum
TATATATATATATATATATATATATATATATATGTGTGTGTGTGTGTGTGTGTGTGTGTATTTACTCATACCTTCTCCATAGCTGCATGATATTTTATTTTATTTGATATGTTTGAAAAAACAACGGCAGTAGAATACCGAAGGAACAAAGAGCACACAAATCGAAGTCCAGAGACAAGGCAAAGGCAAGAACATCAGAATACGAAAGACCAAAGACTACACATTCCCACAAAACACACGAACATTACACACACAACACAAAAAACCAAAGCCCTAACAGTGCGAACTCTCAATAAACAAGAGTGACATCAGGTGCTCCGGAAGGGCAAGCGTGTCCTGCTCTGTATACAGCACCCGTCACACGGTCAGTGAGGCATATGTTTTGAAAGATCTGTTAGGTTACTGATTGGTTATTGTCATTTTCTAACCCTGAGACAAAACCAATTGAGATCCATGGTACGTGTTACTTCTCTAACCCTCAAACAGTACCTAGGTGAAATTTTGAAAAGCTTTTGTAATCACTTTAGTATTCAAACATGGACAAGGACAAATCGGTACCACAAACATCACTGACGAAGACAAAACTAAAATTTAACAAGACATCACTGAAAACTAAAGCACTGACAGTGTGAACTCCCATTAAAAACGAGTGCGGAAGGGTAAGCATGAAATGTCTTGTTTATTTGCATATTTTGTATTATTAATTTCCCATAATAGACATTTTTAGACATCGGAATCGGAATACAATTGAAATCGAAAATGCAAACTATAGTTTTAACCAATGCGACATGAGAAACAGAAATCACAATTAGGTGTTGACAGTTTATCTAATCCGAAATGGAAACCCCATTTCAGAATTTAATTAAACCCATCAAAATCGTTTTTCCTATTTATTGCCTATAATTTTCTTTTTTATTCAACCTTCGTAATTGTTTTGGTTATATATAAAAGTAATCAAATAGACTAGTGCTTGTAGGTGCGAACGAACAGCCGATTCGCGAGTCATGGGAGGAATCAGATTCGATCTCGACTGTATGAGTTCACTTTAACAGTTGAAATTTCACCATTTTAGATGTACATTTTAAAATCTTTCAATTAAATAAACCACTGGAGAATTTTTTTTTCATATGTAGATTTTTAATCTGCGGCTTAATTAGATCTTTTTTTTTCATCTTTCTCATCACATCCTTTGAAAAAGTTTTATATGATGCCATACACAAAATTTAATGAATTGTAGCATAAATCAGATTTAATAGGAAAGATGTTGCGATTTAACTAATACTTTAAAAATGAACAACATAGTTCAGTTTATTTATTCATTTATTTTGAAAATGTTGTTTCATCTTCTCCTTTTTCAGATATTTGATATGCTACGATATATAATTTTAATGAATTTTAGCATAAATAATGTCTTGAAGAAGAACTCAAAGTATGCATATTTCAGCCAGTCTTTGGAAATTACCAAAACATCTTTATAAATTTTATTTATAATACTATTTCAGATCAATTTTATATGATGCGATGTGAATATTTCCCGAATTTAATCACAAATAGGTCTTTAGTTTAAGAAAGATAAGATTTGAAAAAAAAAATTATTTCGGATATCCTTCAAAGGAGATGCATACAATGAAAAATACAAATTTCACGAATTTCAGCATTTAAAGATTCGTAAAGCTTTAGCAAAACAAATTAGTTTTTAAAATTTTACTTCGTCCTGTCTTCTGATGTGGGTAATATGTTTCCATATTTCATGCATTCGAACATAAATAATATTTGAAAGGTAAGACTTTTAGTTTTTGTTTATTTAAGCTATAATTCATGAGATTTGTTTATTGCAACATATAAGCATATCATGAAATAAAATTTACAAAACCTGAATTATTTTGGTCATGTTCAAACAGTGAGTTCAAACAACAGACTTAAAACATTACTATTAATACCTAATTTTTCTGTTGCAATTGATGAAATGTGATATATCGCAACATTTAAACTCTTTTATAAAAGGATATTTTAAATAACGTTTTGAAGGGCCATAATCTTTAAAATATTGAGTTAAAACCACAAACTTAAGATATTACTTTGCAAATATTTTAATGCTAAAATCCATGAAATTTGTTTATCGCAACATATAAAATCGATTCAAAAAGAAAAGATGGAATTGAATTAAGAAAAAAAATACTTAATTGTTTAGGTCATTTCTAAAGATTGAGCGTAACCCGTAAGCTAAAAATTAATAATAAAGATCGAGTTTAAACAGTAGACTTAAATCTAACTGTAAAAAACTTTTCTCCAGAGATTTGTTAAATTAAATAGCTGTTTAACATCTAGACTAAAACGGTCACAAGCACCTTTCTATAACAAAATGCCGTAGTTGCTGTGAATTTTGTTTCTGCATATGCGCATTTCGACAACGCATGTCTCTTCAGTGCAGATAAAATAAAAACATTTGGAAGTCAATATAATTTCTCACTTCAATTATTAAAAAACAAATAAAAAATTTATTCATTTTTCAAGGTAGGTTTTACTTATTTTGCATTTTGTTTTTAATGTCTATAGTTCTCTTTAATTTATGCATTTTATTTTGATCTTATTTTGTAAATAATAAATATCTGATCTTCTACTGATTACATGAACGAACCTTTAAGTCTTTCATTCACGTTAAAAGACAAAATATAAATACAAAAAGAAATCGCGAAATATTCTGATCATCAGGCATACACATACGAAAAAGGTCAGAAAACTTTTTTTAGCTATCCTAAATTAAAGATGAATAATGAATATATTTTTAATATCATAAAAATTGGGAATAAATTCCGAAATGGCATGCCATACAACAGAGACTGACTATACAAGCATTAGAGAGAAACAAAACATAATACATTCTGATGATGTAGTTTCGGTTTCGGTCTCGGTTTCGGTTTCGGCGATGAATAGTAAAAATGTCTATTTTGAGACTCCTGTGATTTGCTCATTTGTGGTCACATGATCTTTTAAAGTTCTTGAAGTTGTCAATTAATTTAAGAATTGACTTAACGCATTGACTTGTGCTAAAAATAGACTAGTTTTACATTATCACCGAAGTTACTGTCAATTTATTTTCTGCATATGCGCATTTCGACAACTAATGTCTCATCAGTGCAGATCAAAACCAAAACATTTGGAAGTCCATTACATGTAACCAAAAACATGAGTAAGCTGATAGAGAACAAATAATCAAAAGGGTCTAAATAGAAAAGCCAAAATTCAGCTAAGGACAGAGTTATGCATGAGGGAGATACTCCTTAGTTTTAAACAAAATTTCGTAAAATTTAGATATTTCATTTTCCATACAATCGGTTTTTGGGTCAGCACCGAAGTACTGACTACTGGGTTGGTGAATACCCTCGGGGACTAACAGTCCACCAGCAGAGGCATCGGCCCAGTGGTAATAAATAACAAAATACCGAAGTTACTGTCAATTTATTTTCTGCACATGCTCATTTCGACAACTAATGTCTCATCAGTGCAGATCAAAACCAAAACATTTTGAAGTTCATAAACCAAAAACATGAGTAAAGACGAATTGACTTTATGAATTGACTTTACGCATTGACCTGGTACTAAAAGAAGATTTTTTTCATTCAATTGAAAAAATTCTTAAATATCATTGGTTTGTCTATTTCTAATATACATTTTTATACAAAACAGACCTAAGTTTACTTCCATGATTCTAATAGCAAATAGGATGCAAAACAAAAGTAAAAATTAACATTATTCATGTAAAATTGAGAGTTATTTATGTAAGTATCTATATAAATACTAAAATATTTAAAATAACAAAACTATTATAGCCTCTTAGATTCGGTCAATGGAAACATTTATTGACATGAGAAATGTATATTGACACTCGGACTACCTCCTCGGTTAATATACCTTTCTCATGTCAATAAATTTCTGCATTGACCTCATTAATAGGCTATAATTGTATATTATAAATATGTTGAACATGTATTTTGCCATCAACTTCTTTGTG
The DNA here is from genome assembly GCA_002080025.1 of Modiolus philippinarum. Lineage (NCBI taxonomy): Eukaryota > Metazoa > Mollusca > Bivalvia > Mytilida > Modiolidae > Modiolus > Modiolus philippinarum. The sequence goes on from MJUU01049387.1 coordinate 116,154, forward strand.
AGTACAACTGTGCTAATCAACCTTTGTAATTCGTTGAGGGGGTGACACTTTTTGGGGAATGGGAAAAATAGCTAAAAAATAGGGAAATGGAAAAAATGAAGAAAACAATGGGAGAAATGGGAAAAATGTCAAAAAAAATGTGGTTGGGATAACAGACGCCCTGTGTCGCGGNCCCCCCCCCCCCCCCTTTTCTTCGTTGTCATTTGTCAAATGTTTAATGCAGTAAATGTCTTTATGTCTTGTCTTGTCTTTAGAATTGAGATTTTCTGAAATAATAAGAGTTCTGCGACCCCCACTTTTTGTTTTGTTTTTTAGAAAATGCAATGCAAAAGATATAGCAATTTACAAAATTCATCAAAATTAAGTCCAATATTATAACCAAATTATTTGAAAAAAAAAAAATTTTCATTAACACTTAAGGTAGACATATCCACGAGATTTTGTTGTAAGTAGGCACAATTGAAGAACCAAACCAATTTAACCGAAATCTGTAATAAAAAGGTATGGGTCACAATGCTTGCTTTTTTCTAGAATTTTGATCAAAGTTTGCTCATTTGTAGCCATTTTTCACCTAAATTGACATAGAATGCACGGGAAAAATATAGAAAGGCAATTTTTAGCTCAAAAGAAAAGAACCTCTCATCAATGAGAATTTGATGTATTTTTGTTAACAGATAGTTTATGATGTAATTTATTGGTTTCAAAAGAAAAATGTATATGTCACCATGCTTTTAACAGAGATATTTTGCAATTTTTCCGGATTACAAATTATTCTCGGGAAAAGGGAGTTAATTCGCGACAAAGTAAACGAAATATATGACGTTTCACTTCAGTCATTCAATTATGACGTCACAATGGAAAAGCCGTCAAATTACTGTCAGAAATTACTGTTCCGGTCCGAAAATCAAACCTACCCCGTATCCGACTCTTTATTATTCTAATGTGCAATTAATTTGCGCAGCGCAATAGTGTCTATCTACCATAAACAAGAGTCCTTGAATGGTCGATGATACCCAATTTTGTGGTGTGTTATGCATTTCCTCATAAAAGCGAATGTCTTTGTTTGATCATTGTTTTTAACAACTTTTGCTACATTAATATCTTGTCAGTGGTTCTTACCCCTGTGTCGTGAGCTTCGCCTTTGCCGTTGTTAAAAAGAAAAGAATAATAGAATTACCTTGTGTTAACACGAAATCACACGTTAACATCAAAACTGCACAGACTAATTCAAAAACATGGTTATCCATTTTATTTTTTTCTCAAATGAGAAAATCGCAGTGGCATGTGTACTAATAAAGATCTTTTGAAGAATAAAACATAATACAATGAAAAATTGAATTTTTCTTGTGAAGGACTTCTTTACATATTCATATATAATTGAAAAAAGAAATTATAAAAAGTTAAACTGAAATATGAATAGGGACAAATTAAAAAATAACAGCGAAAAAGAAACTTTATTTTAATAATGCATGAAATATTCCCGTTTCGTAAAAAATAAGTCATTGGGGATTTGTATCTTTTGCTTACATAAACTAATTATGTAAAAAGACTTTGCTGTTAACTGCAGATCACCTGAAATTATAAAGAATTAATTAACCACAGAAAATATGTAATAGCTTAAGGGTATAAACTCAAAACTTTTGTCTCATTTTGGGCGTACTGTATATGGACTTGACCGATTGAGTCCATGGACTCTATTGACTCAAGAGTCCAATCAGTTTATACTTGCACTTCAAATTATGGACTCTGAACTTGATCTCAAATTTAGGCTGCACTTTGGACTCAAAGGGGTAGGAGTTAAATAAGGGGTTGAGACAACATATCAGACTTCCTATGGGTACAAACTGTGCACCTTTCTTTGCAGATCTTTTTCTCTTCTCTTACGAACGGCACTTAAAAAAAATACATAATGGAACCGTACAAAACAGTGATCCACTTATTTCAAATTTCAATGAAAACAACAGAAATATCGACAAAATCCTTATTATTAACAATCACAAGTTTTTAGACTATGTCGAACTCATTTACTCACAAGAACTGAAACTTAATAAAGCACAAAATGATTCTAATTCGTTCTGTATTAGTCTTTGTACACATATTATCGGTGTATGGATTTCCAATATTTTGATTTTTTCTGCAATGATGAGACATTAGTTGTCAAAACATGCATATGCAGAATCCTAATTAACAGCAACTTCGGTATTATGTTATTGATTGCCACTGGGCCGATGTCTCTGCTGGTGAACTGTTAGTCCCATAGGGTATTCACCAATCCAGTAGCCAGTATTTCGGTGCTGGGCCGAAACCGATTTTACTTGCAATATCTAAATTTAACAAACTTTTGTTTAAAACTAAGGAGTATCTCCCTCATGCATAGCTCTGTCCTTAGCTGGTTTTGGCTTTTCTTTTTTGATATTAATGGTAATTTGTTTTCACACATAATTATTCCGGTGTGTGGATTTCTAATATTTTGATTTTATCTGCATCATGGCATTGGAGAAACATTAGTTGTCGAAATGGGCCTATGTAGAATCCAAATTAATACCAACTATCTAAATATTGCCCATTTCTTGATCTTACTATCATCGTTGACTCCGGGAAAATCAACTAGTACAATTCGCACTCGTCTGTCATCACTACAGAACTTTTACGGTCGACATCACGATCTTGTGGATCGTTACGGGATATCTGTTTCTTAGATGACAACAGATCTTTCCCTCTACAACTAAAGTTTGTATTTCCTCTATCGGATTTGATTTACTACCGGATTTGACATGTTCAACATGGCGGGTGTCTTATAAGAAGCAGGAGATGCTTACTCTACCGGTACAACTGATCTCACCCATGGTTTTTATTGGGTCCGTGTTGTTCATCTATATGTGTGTCTTCATTTTTCTTTTTTGTCCCGTACTCAAGTGGTGTCCTTGTTTCTTAGTGTGTCCGATGTTGCCATTGTCCATGGATTGTTCGTTCTTTTGATTGACGGTTCGATTCTCACTTACTTTACTCTTGACGACTTAAATGAATTGAAACTTACTATCACATCTAAACTTTTAAGACAAGGTTACAGATCTCATAAACTGTTAAACACACTAAAAAATTTAAAAAGTCCGGCAATCCCGAGTTCCTATTGTTATTTTTGTTTGTCTTTTGTCTTTATTATTGTTTTTCTGGTGCAGTTCGCTTGTGAATTGTGGCATGTGATTGTAGTTCCCAGCCATTGTAGGTGTTTACTGTTATCCTGTTTTTGAAATTATAGAAGATATGAACATTTGATATCTAAATATATATATTACAATGGGCATTTCTCATCCTCGTTTTTAAGGAAATGTCGTTAAAAAGTCAAAAACTGATAAAAAAAATCCTGAAAACTGTGACGTAACTTATAGGCCATGGGCTGAAATAAATTTCCGTGCACTCCATTTCCCATCTATACCATTTTTCTTAGTCCTCCTATGTTCCCTCTTATAGACGGCTGAAATATTCAAAACTTTGATATCAAATGAAATGTTAATTCATAATCTTTACAATGAATCTAAGTTTGGGCCTTTTATGTCCTTTTAAGGGTCTGGGGATTTAAAAATGACATCCCTCCTCCTGCAAAATATTGAGAAAATGACGAAATTTTTACTCTTAATTCCTTTTAGAAATACAGCTTTGATAGTTTGCTGTACTTTTCGTACCCAACTCATCAGTTGTGACACACGGTTGAAAAATAACACCATTAAAAATTGAAAGATTTTATAATATGTGTAAAAAATTTTGAAAAATGGGAATTTTCGGGATTTTCAATAATTTCAATATTATGACTTTCCAATGTAAGTATCGTAAAATTCTGAATATGTATTTTTTAATTGCCTATGCAATAACGTATTATGATGTTTAAGCAACAAATTGAGTCCAAAATATTTTGTATCAATCTTCTTTAAGGTTCGAAAATATCGAAATAAGCACCCATCCCTCCTGATAATTTAAGGAAAAATTCTAAATATTCATACTATAAATGCTTTAGTATGTTTTATTTGAATTTTGGCTTAGAATTCACTATATCTGACATACAAAATACATTTTAAATACAATTTAAATGTTTAAGTGAGCTATAATTGATCGTTCTATCCGACAATGTGTACAAAATTGGAATTTTCAGCTTTCTAGAATTTCCACTGATTTGTTGTTGAGATGTGATTTCTTATAGACTTTATATAAAACCTTAGAATATGGATATTATATCGTTTTAGCATGCCTGACATTAAATTAGAATACGCTGTAAAACGTTTGAGACAAACTGCAGACCTAAAAAATGTAAACATTGTTAAAATTAATTACCCCTTCCTGTAGGCCATGGACTGATATTACTTTCTGTACAACCCCCCNCCCCCCCCCCACCTTGATCTGGACCGATTTTTTTTCAGTTCTTTTATATTTTCTCAGTCCTTCTATATCTCCTCTTCAAAATAGAACATGTTAACACGAATATAACCTTCACACATATAGCATTGGGCCATACTTCACGCAAAATTCTTTTAAGCTCCTTTATTTTCTGTATATCGGTTAGATGTGCAGAAATTTGGTACAAAATTGAAGCCAATTGAACACTAGTTTGGCCACTTTACGCCATTTTTATGATCTGGCGTTTCAAAAAATGTACCCCTCCCCGTGCAAAAAGCTGCAAAAATGACGATTTTTTAGCTGTCAATTCCTTTCCGATAAATAAATCTCGTCATTTGATCTAACTTTTAATGCCTAATTTATCAATTTATCAGTTGTGATACAATTGTGGAAAAAAAAGACCATAACAGTCCAAAAATTTTGGGAGTTTTTGGTATAAAGTTTGTGAAAAATGGAAATCTTCGGAATTTCAAATATTTTCCAATTTTTTTATTTCTGACTTTTGGATCGTACAAATTTGAATATTTGTCTAATAAATCAATATGTACTAATGATATATGATATGTTAGTAACAATTTGTGTGTAAAAATTAAGTTTCAGATTTATTGTTGGTTCGCAAATGCCATAATTAGCACACCTCCTCCTTAAAATTAAGGGAAAATTTAAAATATTCAGGCTCTAAATGATAAAAAGATAATGTCTAATGCAAATTCTTGTTTGGATTTCACTAACTGACATGCAGAAAACCATTTAAGTAGATTTAAACACTTTAAGAGGTCTTTCTTTTCTCAGCAACTACTTTACAGAAGGAATTCATATTTTGGCAAAAGCTTCCTCAAGATGGTCTGATGTGTATATATAGATTTCAAGGTTACCGCATAAGTACTTCCTGTTTGCCGAGACATCATTGTTTATTATTGTTGTACACTATATGAAATTTTTTGTCACAATTTTTTTCTGAATCAATTGTTGTTTTGCACAGAGCTTCCTAATGGTCTAATCTATCGTGTATTCATATTTCGATGTTAAGCAATAAGCACTTCTTGATTGCCGAGACGTAATTGTTTTTCATTGTTGTACAATCTATGGAATTTTTCGTCACAATTTCTTCTGAAACCGTAAGTTGGATTCAATTGATGTTTTGCACAGATCTTCCTTATGGCCCAATCTATTGTGTATATGGATTTCAAGGTTATGCCGTAAGCACTTCCTGTTTGCTGATATGTCATAGTCTTCATTGCTGTACAATATATGGCTTTTTTCGTCAGAATTATTTCTGAAACTGTAAGTAGGATTCAATAGACCCTTTCACGATAACTGCGTTCCTGTGATTTTGAGTGGTAAATAAAAACAGTTCCCGCAAAAATGACGTCGTAGAACAATTAATCAAGACGTCATATATATTATGACGTTGCATTTTACCCACTCAAAGGCATATAAGCGCATGTGCAAAATTCAGGACCGCAGTTATCGTGAAAGGGTCTAATCGTTTTGCTTCCTTATGGCCCAATCTATCGTGTATTCCGATTTCAAGGTTATTTTATAAGCACTTCTTGTGTTCTGAGACGTCATTGTTTTTCTTTGTTGTACAATATTTGGAATTTTTGTCACAATTTCTTTTGAAAATATAAGGCAGATTCAAATGTTGTGCAATCAGTTATCGTTGAACATGTTGTTTACCAGGATTATACCATTGTGTATATACTTGTATTGTGTCCACATTTGTACTGTGTCCACACCTGCATTGTGTCCCTATACAATTAAATTTGCACTTGCCACATTGATTTGCTTTTTTTCGGGGGGGGAGGCGGTATTTTTATCCAAATGAAGACAAAAATTTTAGGGAAAATTTGACAGATATTGCGATTTAACAGTGAACTATGGACGAATCTGAAATATTGAAAATTCTCATTTTTCATCAATTTTGTGAGAAAATTTGAGTTTTAGTCAACCAATGGCTGTTAAATACCAAATCATGATGTAATTCATGCAACATTGTCATGTACAACACACGTTTAGCATGTTCTGGTTATTTATTTGCAACCATATACAAACAATTGACAATTTTGGGGAAAATTTGTTGGGGAAGTTTTAAAATTTTCGGTATTCAGAGTCACATTAAACACTCCTTGTTTTTCTAAGCAATGTTTTAAGACAAATAATGTGTTGCTAGAATTAATCGGCATATTTGCGGATATATCCTCCAGATTTGTTACAGTGAACTTTGGACAATTCTAAAACGTTAAAAATTTCAATTGTTCATTAAATTTGGGCAAAATATTGAGTTTTAGTCAACAAATGGTTGTTAAAATACAAAATTTTTGGGTGTACTGGATATTTTTTGAGAAAATTTATTGGGGTATGGGTAAGTTTATTGGTGTATGATGTATATATTACCTTAAAACCGCCATTATTTGTAATGGTTGTAAAGCAAATATAATAAGCTTTCATTTGATACCGGTTTTAAATGATATGTGTTTACTAAAAATATTAGGCAAAAGAAAGACAAAACTTAGTCAAAAACGAAAATATTCAAAGATGCATGTATTTGGTCTATTTTAAAATAACATTTTGGTCATTTAAAATATGTAAACATCATCTTAACATTTTGTTATTGAAGAAACTAGATTAAAAAATTTAAAAAAACAATTTTCAGAATCGGGAATGGAGATGCACTTTGGATTCTCTGGACCATCAAACTTACGCAATTTCAAAGAAAATATCAGGTTTTCGTCAATAGTTCATTGGGATAGGGGTACGTTTAATTGCGCTATGGAACGTGGTGGACATAGAAATTGTAAGAACTTGGGTTCGTTCTTTGTGAAGCTCCTACCATAAACAACCATTTGATACCTGATTTTTATATCTGGGAAACATTTGGTCAACATTTTGAAGTAACTGAAAGAAAAACTTGAACGAAAAGCGAAATTATCTGAAATTTCGGTAGGTGCATGGGTCTAAAAACGGGTTCAATTCCTCCAGTGCGTGCAGGTTATGCTCATGTTAACATGTTTTATTTTTGCGGACTTAAAATGGGTGGTGTTCGGAACTGGGGGAGGTATCCCAGCCCATGGACTACCTAGTATTATCAATTCCTCTGAAACCAATGAAACAGATTAAAACCCAACTTTATAGCGATGGAGTATGGAAGGTCCTTTACAAATAAACAAAACCAAAAAACAACAACAACAAAAAACCAACAAAAAAAAAAACAACAACAACAAACAGCAAAACACATAACATTCAACCAAACTTTACAGGCATGATATAAAGATCTATTACAGAGATTTCTCATTCCGTTTTGTTCCGACAAAAAAATGGCGGCCACCGCGAAAATTTATTTTACATCGGACCCTATGGGAAAATAATCATTTTCATTAATTCTTCTGAAACCACTGAAGCAAATTCAAACAAAACATTACAGGAATAATATATAGAAGGTCATTTACGAATATGGCTCATCCGAAAAAAAACATGGTTGTCAGCCCGGAACTTATATTTAACATTTGACCCTATGAGGAAAATATCATTCCCATCAACTCCTCTGAACCACTGAAGCAAATTCAAACGAACTTTACAGGATTTCTGTATAGAAGTATCTTTAAAAGATTGCTCATTTCAGTTAATTTGATCCGACAACAATGGCTGCCAGCCCGGAACTTTTATTTTTAAACATTTGACCCAATAGGAAAAGCATAATTTTCATCAACTTCTCTGAGACCACTGAAGAAAATTAAACTTTACATGAATGATGTATAGTTGGTCCTATTCATAGATTGCTCCTTTCATTCAATTCCAACAAAACACGTGGCCGCCAGTTCGGAACTTATATTTAGCATTCAGTGACTCTATGGGAAAACCATATTTTCATCAACTAATCTGAAAGCACTTAAAAGGCAAATTCAACCAAAACTCTACATGAATGACGTAAGGAAGGTCCTTTACAAAGATTGTTCATTTCATTTCAATCCGATAAAAAACATTGCAGCAGCCAAGTACATTTTTTAATTGCGCTCTCTGGAAAACCCTCATTAAACTTTTCATTCACCTTCTCAGCTGGAACCCGCTGAAGTAAATTCAGCTAAACTTTACAGGAATGGTGAATGGGAGATCCGTTCAACACAGATTACTCATTCCGTTTCTAGTCGATAAACTAGAGGCTCAGATATCGAGTCTGCATTGCTCACCTGAGGAGATGCTTCTATGCCATGCAAATGCATGTTGATGACCAAAAATGTTGTTTTGCAATGCTGAGCTCAATGTTATCCACAAGCACCCATGTTTTTTCCGATCCAATTTAAATGTCATTGAGTAATCTTCATGGAGGACCTTCTATGCATCATTCCAACACAGTTTAGTTAAGATGAAAAATATGATTTTCCTGTAGTGTCCAATGTTAAATTATGTTCCATGCAGGCAGCCATGTTTTTGTAATATCAGAACAAATTGAGCAGACTTTGTAAAGAATCTTCCATACATCAATCTTGTAAAGTTTGGTTGAATTTGTTTCAGCAGTTTCAGAGGAGAAGATGAAAATGTAATTTTCCCCAAATCGAATGTTCATGATGTTAAACCTAAGTACCACCTCATTTGGCGGTTTTGTTTGTTGCCGGAGTAGATTGAAACGAAATGAGCAATCTTTATATAGGACCTTCCTTCAACATTCCTGAAAAGTTTTGTTGAATTTGCTTCACTTTTTCATAGGATTTGATGGAAATTATGTTTTTTTCCTTAGGGTCCAATGTTGAACTCACGGTAGTTGAAGTATATAGATGCGGTTAGATTCTGCGCTGGTGGCCATGTTTTTTGTCGGATCGGAACGAAATTAGCATTCTTTGTAAAGAACCAAGGCCGACTTATATGTACGTCCTTGCATGAACATGTAATCGTGAATGTTAAACCTATAAAGTTCCGCACTGGTGGCCATGTTTTATTTGCCGAATCTGAACTAATGCATCATTGAGTTCAGAATCTTTGTAGAGGACCTTCCATACATCCTTCCTGTAAAATTTGGTTAAATTTGCTTCAGGGGTTTCGGGGGAGAAGATAAAAATGTGATTTTTACCATAGTGTCAGATATGAAACTCCGGGGGTTAAAAATATATGTCCGAGCTGGCGGCCATATTTTTGTCGGATATGGACGGCGAAATGAGTAATCTTTGTAACATGGTAAAGGAACTTCCATACATCAATCTTGTAAAGTTTGGTTGAATTTGCTTCAGTGGTTTTAGAGGAGAAGATAAAAATGTGATTTTCCCATTGGGTCCAATGTTAAACTGTTCCGTGCTTTAAATATGAAAAAGAAAGGAAATGGGGTAAATGTCAAGGAGACAACATCCCATATCCAGGTTAAAACGACCGAAAACAAAACACTCTAGGGGTCACCATATGGTCTTCAACACAGTGAGGAACCTCACACTGGTTTGGTTGAATTTGCTTCACAGGTTTCTGTAAATTAGATGAAGATGCGACTTTTCCTTTGGGATCCAATGCGGGGTGGGGGGGGGGGGGGNGGGGGTTACTTGGTATTTTTTCTGGCAGGGATGTGCCACATTGATCTCGGAAACGTCCGGCTCGAATTTATATACTCATGTTCTTGAATCGATATCCCAACTTTATTTAACAACACTAAATTTAGGACCCGAATCTATTCATATACCATTGACTTTAACATGATAATTTTAATAAATCAAGCAATAAGTACATGAAATATTTAACATTTAAAGAAAATAATGGTCAGGAATTATGTTGTTTTATAAATAATTGCCCTTTTTTTCCTTTTATATACCCAAATTTATATAAATGATTATTTCTACATGCAAATTTATATACAATTTCTTTAAAAACACACCCAAATTTATATATTTCATGCAAAAAAAAACATACCTGAATTTTTTGCACATCCCCGTATACCAAAATAATGGAAGTTACCCTCGGGGATCCAATGCTTAAATTACAAATCACAAGAATGACAGGCGGATCGAAATTATCCTGATTATTCATGGCTATTCCGTCATCTGTTTTTATTTTAAAAATTTACCCGCCATAATTTCGAGGAAACAGTTCAAACTATGCTCTAAAAAATATTTGGTAAACACAATATATTGTTGGAAATGAACAGGTCTTTCCAAACATATGGAAACATTTTGACATCTTGTCTGTGACATTCTGTCAGGCTTGTTACGAAATAATAATAGCTTTAACTCACTAACAAGTGAGTAGCTGCGGAACCGTAGCTCTTATGGTCCTTGTGCTAATTTTTTTGATAGTTGCGGACCATAGTCCGCCAAATCAGAAAAAAAAAATAAAAGGACCTATAGAGCTACGGTTCCGCAGCTAACAAGTGAGTTGAAGCTTTTACTATTATTTTGTAACGAGCCCCTGTGATCCATTTGGAACACACAGAGGCATGTCGATCAGAGATTAGCAACTATCTTCGTGTATTGTAAAGTCGAGAGTATAGGAGTTTCCGCGACTCCAATTAGTGACATCACAATATCTAATTTACATATGCAAGCAAATTAGCATTTTTGGTTGGCAAAGTGGAAGAATTATCACTATATAGCATTGGGATAGAATTTTCAATCTTTGATAACTTTTTTATTATACATGTATATGCACGAAATGCATGTTAAACATCGAGATATTCATATTTTTTCTACCGATTTACTTTTTAATAAAAACAGACAAATATTTTTTCATGTGAATTTCAAAAATGTGAAGTTTCAAAAAGTTATATGGTTTACAAAATACGCTAATTTCATATATATTAAAAATTAAAAGCTGTAAATTTTTACATCCTGTAAAAGTGTAAATGTTCCATAATTGAGATAAAAAAGAATTATCCATTTATCTTAAATTATAAATTCTCACCAGTTAATTGAAAATGGCATTTTTATGACCCTAATCAGTGACTACGATTTCTTGCCAACCAAAGGTAATTTTTTAAGCTTGTGATGTCACAGCGGAAACTCCTATTGTAAAGACGAGGGTCTTTCATTTTTCATATTCATTAGATGACGTTAAAGCAATTGATTGACCCAGGATTGTCAAACTGTAACAGTGATATCTGGGTTGTAAATAAATACAAGGTTTATGTTCAAAATCAATAGTTTAACAGGTAAAAACATAGAAAACCTGAAAGATGCCAAATTCTGCCATTTTTGTTAATGTCCATTTTTAAGAATCCACTTTTGGTTATTTTTAGACCACCAAGGTCATGAATGACATGGTCAGCTGATTAATTTGCAAATCTAGGTCAAAGAATTAAGGACTGAAAAAGAACTTATGTTTTAAGTAATTTGAGAAAAATGTCTCACAAAGCATATCACTTTGTCTCGCCCGCGACGAAAGGCACGGAAAGCGAGACATAGGCGTACAAAGTATGACGGCGACGGCGTAAACTTTGATGTTAAGTTTTTGTGATTAGGTCAGTTTCTCAGTAAAAAGTCGAGGTAGTTCAATGATATTTGGTATATAGATGGGTCTTGGGTAGTACATGTCAGTCTGGCAAGTGACTTTTGTCCTTGACCTCAATTTCACGGTCTAGTGGCCACGTTAAGTTTTTCTGCTTAAGTCCATTTCTCAATAACTAGAAGTGGTAGGCTGATAATATTTGGTATGTAGGTTGGTCTTGGGTAGTACATGTCAGTCTGGCAGGTGACTTTTGTCCTTGACCTCAATTTCACGGTCTAGTGGCCACATTAAGTTTTTCTGACTAAGTCCATTTCTCAATAACTAGAAGTGGTAGGTTGATAATATTTGGTATGTGGGTTGGGCTTGGGTAGTACATATCAGTCTGGCAGGTGACTTTTGTCCTTGACCTCAATTTTACAGTCTAGTGACAACGTTAAGTTTTTCTGCTTAAGTCCTTTCTCAATAACTAGAAGTGGTAGGCTGATAATATTTGGTATGTAGGTTGGTCTTGTGTAGTACATGTCAGTCTGGCAGTTGACTTTTGTCCTTGACCTCAATTTCATGGTCTAGTGGCCACATTAATTTTGTCTGCTTAAGTCCATTTCTCAATTTATACTAGAAAAGGTAGGTTGATAATATTTGGTATGTGGGTTGGTCTTGGGTAGTACATGTCAGTCTGGCAGGTGACTTTTGTCCTTGACCTCAACATTCTAGTGAGCATGTTCACTTTTCTGATAAGTTCACTTAGATTTCACATCAATTTGGAGGCCAGCAGGAACGGGCGAGACATCTTTTAGGGTCTTCACTTGTTATTATACCCCCCGCAAACAAAGTTTGGGGGGGTATATAGGAATCACCCTGTCTGTCTGTCTGTCCGTCCGTCTGTCCGTCCGTCCGTCTGTCCACACTTCTTGTAAGCGCAACTCCTCTTAAACCACATGAAGGATTTTGATGAACCTTTACACAAAGGAAGGACATTATATGGAGATGTGCATGAAGGAATATAATTATTGTCTGAAATCTGGAAGGGGAGATAATTTGACTTTGACTTTTCATTGATTCCTTATGTATGGGTTACCTCGTAAGCGCAACTCCTCTTAAACCACATGAAGGATTTTGATGAAACTTTACACAAAGGAAGGACACTATAAGGATATGTGCATGAAACAATATAATTATTGTCGGAAACCAGGAAGGGGAGATAATCGGACTTTGACTTTTCCTTGATTCCCTATGTATGGGTTACCTCGTAAGCGCAACTCCTCTTAAACCACTTGAAGGATTTTGATGAATCTTTACACAAAGGAAGGACACTATAAGGAGATGTGCATGAAGCAATATAATTATTCTCCGAAACCAGGAAGGGGAGATAATTTGACTTTGACATTTCATTGATTCCCTATGTATGGGTTACCTCGTAAGCGCAACTCCTCTTAAACCAATCGAAGGATTTTGATGAAACTTTACACAAAAGAAGAACACTATATGTAGTTATGCATGAAGGAATATACTTATTGCTGGAAACCAGGAAGGGGAGATAATTTGACTGTAACTTTCTTTCGTTGATTCCTTCTGCAATGATCTGTTTTTTTTTTCAGAGAAATAATTTAAATTGTAGATATTGTAAAATCAAACTGTTGGAGAGACACACTTTTTTCATTGTCATCCTCTTGAAAAGTTGTTTTCAAAGTGTTGTAATGAAATTTCTCTAATGCTTATGATTTTTGTGTAAAATGTCAAATAGGCTAAAAGAGGGTGAATTTTATATTTGTCTGATTTCGACAGAGTATTTTCATTGGAACTCTTGTGAAAAGTTCTTTCTTGAAGATTATATCATTATGTCCATCATTGTATTGTGTCTACATGTACACTTGTAATGTGTCCACACCTGTGTTGTGTCCACACCAACTTAAATTTGCACTTACCATATCGATTCAGGGTTCAATGTGCGTGGGGTATATTTGGCTGCCATTCGGCGACAGCTCTTGTTCATTTTGCCTTTCAAAATATAAAAAAGTGTGACTATGAGTGCAACAAAAATATTTGTATATTTAAGGAGTGGTCTTTTTGAGGTTGACCCCAACTTTCGTTTTCATAACATCTGACCATGTGACAAATCATGGTGGATAAAAGAAAGAATTCAGATTGCAATAGGGAAATTAAATAAGCAGTTGAAAAGTCTTCAGTAAATAATTTTTTCCTCTGGTTGGAAATTTAGTACAATGTCATACTCTTAATATTTTGTGACACTGAAAAGAGATTCATCACTGCTTTTAATTTTGATTTTCAGTTCATGTAATGGTCTTCATAATGTGCCATTTTAATATTTCATTTATATTCGCCATAATATGCAAATATTGGGTCTCGACTTTACAATACACTACCAAAACCGTAGTGGAAATGCCCTCCAAGTTTCTAAAGGTTTTTTAATAACCCTCTTAGTATGTAGAAATAATTCAATCTGTGCCAAAAAGGAGTGCAAGTATTTCAAATATTTTATTTTGTAATTTACAGCATTGTTGAAATTAATTATCCCCCTGCTAAGTGAAAGTGGGGGGATTATGTAATGCAGTCCGTACGTACGTACGTATGTGCGTTTGTAATGCTCCCCGATAGCTCTGGAACTATAAGAGATACAAATTTGAAACTTGGCAACATACTAGAGTATGATCAGAAGTAGCGCACTGTGGATTCGGAATTTAGGTCAAACGCCCTAGGGGCAAATTATGGGCGAAAATGAATTTTCGCGATATCCAATAATTGAAGAAATTTCCAAGGCCATTTGGGCTAGAAAGTTGAAACTCGGACATGGACTCACATATTATGTAGCAACTTCACAGAGGGTGTCGGAACTTTGGTATGACCCCTCAGGGCATGGCTTCTAGGGGGTCCAAAAAATGAAAAAAATGATTCCGCTGGAATTCCTCTTACACCTTACATTGCAGAAACCTTGTAATAAGGGTATAAGTTACACTATAAAAGTTGTCTGTGCCGAAGGTTTCGGAATTTTGAAATTTGCCCTCAGGGCTGAAAAATGAGCGAAAATGTATTTCGAGATATCCAGTAATAAGCGAAATCTTCCGAAGTATTCATGTTTGGAAGCTGAAACTTTGAATGCAAGTTCGATTATATGCATCTCATTTACTGATGATAGCGGACTTTTGGTATGACCCCTGGGGCATGCCCTTAAGGGGCCAAAAAATGTTAAACAATTAGTACTCATCAGGACGACTGGAACTCTATGTATAATTTCGATTTTGTGGTTTATATTTTCATGAGGAATTATTGGAATTGCTCTTTGAATACGTTCTAAGCTTTTGGAATTTAGACCCCGGTGCCAAATTTGGTAAATTTCCTGAAAATGTCAAAGACTAATAATTTTTTTAATTTCAACATGAAGTTTTATAATTAAGCAATATTTTAATGTCATCAGCTAGTATGAACACTAGGCATGCTAGGATTCCAAAATTATGATTCTGATTTTGGTAAATTTCCTGAAACTCTCAAAGACCAATTTTTTTTTTGAATTTTACCTAGCAACCATATCTTTTTTGATGCCTTATAGTTTTAATTATCATTTTCAATGGTCAGATTGCAAAAAACCTTGATTAGCTCACCTGGCCTAAAAGGCCATGTGAGCTTTTGCCATCGCTATGCGTCCGTCGTCCGTCGTCCGTCGTCCGTCCGTCTGTCTGTCTGTCTGTCAACAATTTCAAAAATCTTCTCCTCTGAAACCACTGGGCCAAATGTAACCAAACTTTGTCTGAATCATCACCAGAGTATGGCTTCTCAAAATTGTGTTCGATAATGCGGTAGGTCAAACAACATGGCCGCCGTTGCTAAAAATAGAACATAAGGGTAAATTGCAGTTTTTGGCCAATAACTCGAAAACCGTTACAGATATCAAAAATCTGACGGGGGGTAAAAGTGATCAACATAGCAAGATCTACCTGCACTGCAATTTTGAAGAAAATCCGAAAACCCGTCTTGGAGTTATTGCCCTTTTTCCGTAAAATTTTTAAAATTTGTGCATTTATTATTTTTTATTTCAAAAAGTATAACAGATAGAGGTCAAGAGTAAATTGCAAAAATGTTCAGCATATCAAGATCTACCCACCCTAAAATTTTGAAGAAAATGCATAAACCCTTGTAGGAGTTATTGCCCTTTTTTCACCGAATTTTTTAAATTTTCGTATTTTTCATCTATTATTTCCAAAACTATAGAAGATGAAGGTTTAGTGTAAATTGATGAAATGTTTGCCATGCTCTTG
>MJUU01049387.1:133934-144801 GCA_002080025.1 Modiolus philippinarum
CTTTTTGGAATTTTACCTAGCAACCATATCTTTTTTGATGCCTTATAGTTTTAATTATCATTTTCAATAGTCAGATTGCAAAAATCTTTGATTCTAATTATGGTAAATTTCCTGCAACTCTCAAAGACCTATTATTTTTTTGGAATTCTACCTAGCAACCATATCTTTTTCATTTCCTTACAGTACTGAAGATCATTTTCAATAATCAGAGTGCAAAAGACTGATTCTAATTTTGGTAAATTTTCTGAAACTCTTAAAGACCGATTTCTTTTTGGAATTTTACCTAGCAACCATATCTTTTTTGATGGCTTATAGTATCAGTGATCATTTTCCATTGTCAGATTGCAAAAAGTTTTGATTCTAAGTTTGGTAAATTTCCTGAAACTCTTAAAGACTCATTATTTTTTGGAATTCTACCTAGCAACCATATCTCTTTCAATTCCTTACAGTAAAAATGATGATTTTCAACAGCCAGGTTGCAAAAATCTTTGATTCTAATTTTGGTAAAGTTCCTGAAACTCTCAAAGACCCATTATTTTTTGGAATTCTACCTAGCAACCATATCTATTTGGTGTTTTACAGTTACGATGATTAATTTAGATTCAAAAACACTTGTCTTTTTTACAAGGGGAGGGGTCCAAAAAGGGGTAGTGGGGGGGATCGCAATCTTTGATTGGCTGTTTTTCATTTAGAATTGTATGAGGCAACACAGTCTTGGGGTCTCGACTTTACAATACACAAGGATAGCTGAAGTTTTTAACATCTCGCTTGAAATCTTGCTCCATGATGCAATACAACAATAGGAACTCTTCATAATTTTCGTCAAATTAGCCTGTATACTGTTCCAATGGTCATGATGGTTATGTTATTGTTTATATAGCAGGGGGTCCAACCTAGTTGGTTGGAGCAAAATCGTCTGTGTATGAGTTTTAGTTACTAAGAACATATAAATTGCTAAAAATGTTGCCTTTCGGCAATGACTAAATAAATTCACCCTTTCCAGTCAATATTTGTCCAAAATATGTAAGATTTGGAAAGCTATTGAAGAAAAACATCAACGACCTACATTTTGAACTTCCCCTATATTTTCGAAACAGTTTTTCTTCAGTAACTTTAAACATCTTTAATATTTTGAGCAAGTATTGAATGAAAAAGATTCAATTATAAAATAATTGCCGAAAGGGAACATTTTTATTAACTAAAATGCTCTTAAGGTAGATAGACACTGTTGCACTGCGCAATTAAATAGCGCATTTGAATAATAAAGAGTTGGTTACGTGATAGGTTTGATTTTTGTGCCTGAACAGTAATTTCACAGCTTTTCCTATGCGACGTCATAATTCAATGACAGATTTGAGACATCATAGTTCGTCCCGTTTGCCACGAATTAGCTCCCCTTTCCCATAAATATTGTTTAATTCGGAAATTTGGTAAAATATCTCTGTAAAAAGCATTGTGACATGTACATTTTTTCATTGAAAAATATAGATAAAATCATTAAATATTTATTTACAAAAATATATAAAATTCTCATGGATAAAAGGTCATTTCTATTAAGCTGAGAATGGCCTTTCCATATTTTCTAAGTGCATTCTATGTAAATTTAAGTGGAAATATGGCTTAAAATGAGCAAACTTTGACGTCAATTCAAGAAGAAACAAGCTTGGTGACCCATACTTTTTATTACATATTTCGGGTTGGTAAGATTGGTTCTTCATTTGAACCAACTTATGGCAAAATCTCATGGATATGAATATAAGTGTCTATCTACCTTAATAACCCAAATTGATACAGAAACGATTCTGCTCCAACCAAATTAGGACTACTCCAACCAATTAGGTTGGACCCCCTGTATAGGTGCGTCATGATTGAAATAATTGATTTTACACTCAATATCCAAGAAAATCTGTCGATAATTGACAGATAAAACCTTTTTGTTGACATTTCAAGCCAGTTTTAATTAAAATTGCAGGAGAAATGGCAACTTTAGTTAACAACCCTCGAAGGAAATCTTACACATGCATGTTATTACCGATTTTTATATAGGATTTACTAGGAGTTTCTTATCTCTGCATGTAAATGTCTGTGGAATAAAATATGAATTTATGTGACGAAACTGGAAATAAAAGAAGACAGTTGTATACAACACATCATGTTTTCGTATAAATTTGGATACCCACTCATAGACTGATTGCTTAAATGTAGTTAATGTAAATGCTTGCTTTTCCACAGGATACCTTTTTATAAATGGTATGGTGCAGTCGTCGGCGTCTGTGGCCAGCATAACTTTGTTTCTGGTGGACGGATCATTTTCAAATTTCAGTATGAGGTTTCTTGACACAAGGCTAAGCCCAGCTTTTAATTTCGGGTGTGTGCCCCCACCTGGTTCAGAAAAAGGGGTAAAATTGGGTATTTTGGTGTCTGTGGACAGCATAACTTTGGTTCTAAAGAACGGATCAGTATCTAATTTGAGTATGATGTTTCTTGCCACATGCTTAAGCCCGGGTCATAATTTTTTGTTCCTGGCCCCGCCCGTTTCAGAAAAAGGGGACACAAAGGGTTAACTTAAGTGTTTTCACGTATTTGACTGTAGAATCTTTATTATTTATCGCATTTTGATGTGGTTTCTTTCAGTGTGTTCCTTAGAAAATTGGGGTATGCCAACGAATTACACGTGGCATGTACCTTTCACAAGATACATTGGCCCAAAAGGGGCGAATTTCAAAAATTAGTTTTTATAAGACCGCAAAAATTTTGCGGTCCAGGGATGACGCTTCTATATAATTTAGGGCTGCCTGGCAGCCCCATTCCCCTCTTGGCGACCCCATTCCCCAAACAAGAAAATTCCCAATCGCGGCAACAATGTTTACAAAATCTGGATTTTTTCATTTCCATCTCCGGTGAATCTTTCGTTCTGATCCGTGTCGCCTTTTGTTAGAACCAGAAATTACTCAAAACATCGCAGTAACATCCAGAAGTAACTAAATAATGCAATTTACGCTATAAATGACCACCCTGAAGATAAACAAAATGTCTGAGATCCCAAAAGTCCATAAGGGAACATCTTGAAAATCAGAATGGGTGAAGTGAATTGAAATCGTATTGTTATCATTCAGTGTTGTGTCAAAAATTCGAGACTTTCATCTAGGACTTTTGAAATACAGTACAGCCATAGACTTGCCATGATAAATCACTGTGATAGACATATCACTCTAAATTTTCAAATGACTATATCTTTTTTGCTGATTGATCTATCCACATAATTTCTTTTGCATGTCAATTGGTAGACTGTATCACTCTAAATGCAAAAGAAATTATGTATGTAACTTGAACAGGAAATAAAATATACACATTTCACTAAGGAGAGTGTTACGTCTATCACAGTGAATCATCACGGTAAGTCTCTGGCTGTACTGTACCTGGTAACGTTCAAATACTCTCATTGCCAAAGAAATAAATATTGAATAGTTAAAACTTGGAATCAGAGTTTCTGAAACTGGGATTTTTAACTGGTTGAGAATTTTGAAGGGGGTGCTTTCATTTGTGCTAGTTAAAACAAAATGTGGAAATGACTTGCTGTATGATTAATGAATGAATGCATATGGAATGAGGTATATATATCATTAGGTTTAAAGGGTTTGATTTTGGTGATAATATTGAAATATGTGAGTGATCTTTATTTGCAGACAACCAAAGAATTTCTGATAAAATACTGATTTGCTTTCGTATAGGAAAAGAGCAATACTTCTTTCATTGATAATTAGCTTGATAAAATTCAAATCTGGCGTAATTTGAAAAAAAAAATATATAAATATAGTCTTTATGTTTGAAAAAAAATGTATAAAATATAGTCTTAATGGCTTTGATGTAAGGATACTTTCCATTCTTCAAACTCTTGCTATGTGTGTTCTTGCCCATATTCTTGGTGTATGACAACTTCCATGGAGTTGTGCTTCTAATGTCACTTTGTCCGTCAATTTTTTCACCCTTGAATTTCTAATAAAAATGATGAGTAAAACCAAGTGGATTTGAGTTTATGTTATCAATATATGTCACAACAATCACATAGAATGTTTCCTTAATAATTATTGTAAATCATTAATGCAAAAAACAAAAATGTTTGTCTAATTTGACAGAATTTTTCATGGACACAACTGACTTCTACAAATATTCCCTCAATTCATCATTGAATAAAGCACAAATTATGAATTGATTATACCCTATCAAGGTATATCTTGTTTAAGTAGGTCAAATGCTAATGCATACATATCAAAAAAACTTCATGGGCAGTGGGGATAAATTGAAAATATGAAAAAACTGGTAATGGTGGGAATGCAAAATGTTGTCCGTCAAGTTTTGTGACATTTGCAACAGTTTGTTTTGGATCCATATTGTTATTGGAATTCAATTTTAAATCATATCTTTAAAAAGTATAATGGCAAAACTATCTTATTTGATTGAGGAACAGAAATTTTTTATGAAAAAAATCTGCAAAAAATTGTCTAAAAATGTTGCAAATGTCATTTCCGTCAAAATGTTTCGGTGACATACACATTCACCCATAAAAGTTTTCATTATTTTGTACCAATTAAAGCCTTTGAACAACAAATATTCCAATTTGAAGGTGAGCTTTATGACTTGAATATGGTCGGTTTGTCAACAAATTTAGAAGGACGATGAAAAATGAATCAAATGCTGTCCATCAAACATTTTCACATTAGCAACAAAAAAGATTGAAACATGTGTCCATATTTTCATTGTTTTTATCAACTTTTATAAAATCAAATGTGATTTTGATGACAGGGGTGTCAATTTATGCCAATTGGTCACACATTTTACCATTTGTAACCATGTTTTATATGTTTTCTGGGCTTTGGTGTTTTGACGGACTTCCTGTTTCAATTGTCACAGTTTGATGGACTTATGTTGGGAACGTTGCATAAAGAAACTACCTCTGAAACAAGTAACATGAACTTTTGTTTTTGTGGAATTTTGGACAAGTAAAAATAACAAAAAGAAGTCCATTACTTCCACTCGAAAGAAAACACTTCCGTTTATTCAGTTCTAATGGCAAAAATACTGGACCTTTACAGTTTAGAGTATAAGATTGTTATAAATCAAAAGAAACAAACCAAATGGCCCTGCAATTGTAGATAACACATACAATGTACATTGAATATAAAGAAAATACAATAATAAATATAGCATATTACAAAACAAGAGGGAAACTCTAAAATACTCGGAGAATAATCAGATAATTGTGATCTGCTTCGCATATATTGCACCCATCAGATTTAGCAACAATTTACGGTAGTAAAAAAATCTATAAAGCATCAATTGATTAATGTCATTTTCTAGCCCTTGGCCTTGATGGCACAGGTGGCTGTCACTTTTCTGACACTCAATCAGGAACCAAGATAAGAATTATTTCTATGAGCATGAAAAAGAAAAATACAAGGAAGAATCAGTATTGTGGAGAAAAAAACTGAAAATAGAACAGCATTATATTCAAGACAAAACAGGAAATCAAAGCTCCAACAAACTTTGGGCATTAGGAAAGTAAAGTAAAGTAAGTAAGAACCGAAGCAAATGGTACCTGACCCATCAAACTGACAGTGGAAATTAGATGTAGGGTAAAATAAGTGTTGGTCAATTAGTCAAGCAATAAACTCAGAATCCTGAGGATTTGTCTATCTTTATTTTTGGCTGTAAATAAGCTTCTATAAAGCAAATATCCAGATACATTGTAGTATGAAGCTGGTACAAAAATATGCAAATGAAACCAATTGGAAGGTCGGAGAGAGCTTTTATGGAATAAGCTCAATTGACACGGTACTGCATATTGTTGATGCATAACATTAAAAAAAACCAAAAAAACCATAGTACATGTGGTACTAGCAGTGTGGGAACTCACCACTCGCCAACTCCCCAAAAGCGAGTAACATTTTCATTTGGCGAGTGCCAAGAACTCCATACTCGCCAGTTTGGCGAGTGGAACTTTTGAGGCAAGATGCCTGTCATGAGATATGTCAGGTGTATTTTTTGGGTCGTTCAAAAAATCAATGAAACCGCCCTTCTCCTGGGACCAAATTTGTAAATCAATCCATCAAGCAATAGTCTTGAAGAGTCTATTTTAATTAGCCAATCAAAATATTACATGTACTATCTAAATTTATTCACAATTGTATTATTCTCCCTTTGAAATTGTCATGCGCAGATCGAAGAAAAGATACTTTCGATTTCTAGCGTTGATGGAAACCATGTGGCTACTGTCTAAATATAGCGTGAATTTCGATATTTATAACATATTAATGTTTTACCTGTGAAACTGTGATAAAAGGCAACCGAGATTAAATCAGAAAATTTTGTTGAAGTAGACATTGTGCATAATTTACGTTCCAGAGGACATTTTATATTTGATCATATTTGATTATGGAACACCAGCCAATTGATTTCATATTACCAAATTTAAGCTGATAAAAGCATGGGATGATTTTTTTTTTACTATACTTATTCTCCTTTTAGCCAAATGGGACCTTTTGCTGAGTTAAACCCATTTGATAAACTGCAAAATTTGATGTGTGTAAAGGGAGTTTGGCGAGCTGTAAGTAAACTACACTCGCCAAACTGGCGTGTGTGAAAAAATATTGAGTTCCCTCACTGTACTAGTAAATATTAAAAATAATAAGAAACGGAGTAAACACAGTACCTCTCCCAAACTTTGTTTGGGGGACATAATTACATGTATAAGACAATAATTTTATGTGTATGTTAATTCAACTTGAATTTTTTTGTATTGTTGTAGCACAATCCCTGTTAAATTTTCCTTCAAATCATAAAGAACTAAACCCTTTTATTTTCATGCTGCTGTTAAGCACATTTAGCATTGCTAGCACAACATGGGTTACATTTTTCATAATTATTTCCGTCAATTGATGACATTATGTTCTGTCAGCTGGTGACATTAGACACAAAGTTATTTTCAATTGTGACTTATAAGATACAATGTTTTCTGAAATAGTACTATTAATACAATGTACACTCTATAATAGATGACTTGGTTGACTTGAGAAATCATAAAAGTTAATAACAGAACTTTAAATTAACCTTTCATGATGTGTTCCGTCAGTGTGTGACATTAGACACAATTTGTTCTGTCAAAAAGTGACATTGGACACGATACATTCTGTCAATTGGTGGCATTAGACACAAAATGTTCTGTCAAAGGGTGACGTTAGACACAATGTTTTCTGCAATAATTACATTAATTTAATTCGAAACAAATGACTTGGTTAATTTTAGAAATTGTTAATGTCAATTAAAGAACATCAAATCAATTTTTTTATTCTAACATTTCAGGAATTAAGCAAGAAATGCTATTTTCCTTGTTGCTAATGTCACACTGTCCGTCAAATGTCCGTCAAGAAATTGGTGACATTAGCAACATTTTTAAAAAGACAAAAAAATACAAATCCTTGATAGTTTATTTGATCCTACTGAACCTAATTAGAGAAAAAAACATAAAAAAAAATAATGATTTAATTTTTCAGGTCAAAAGTGAACTTTTTATGTGGTCTTGTATGGAAGTTGTCGTATACAAATGTATGTTGCAGTATTTGATATTTTCATTTTTCCCAATCAAAGTTGTCGCGATGCAAAATTCCCAATTTGTTGGATGGTGGACCCATTTGAAAAGAGCTAAAATCATCCCTGCGGTTGTATTATGGTATGGCGCTGGTGTCGGCTTCGGGACCAAAAAGGGTTGAATTGGGTGTTTTCACATATTTGACTGTAGAATGCTTAGTATCTATCAGAATTCGATGGCATTTCTTTCAGTGTACTCCTAATAAAATTTCCAATCTGTAACATGCCAATGGATTTCATGTGGCATATACCGTTCACGAGATAAATGCCTAAAATGGGGCCCAAAAGGGGCAAATTTCAAAAATTAAAATTTTTATATTTTTAGTCCGATTTTGATGCAGTTTTTTGCAATGCATTCCTTATGACAAATTAACATAGCCTTGCACCATCAGATTTTGTATAACTTGTATCCTTTCCAAGCTATGAGGGGCCCAAACGGGACCAAAATTGCAAACATGCAGATTACTAAAATTTTTTTTTCATCCAATTTCATCCAATTTCAATGGGGGATTTTTAGATTCCTCTCATTTTAGGCTTTCAGTAATATGTCGAACAAATTTGGCACAACTCTAACTGTTTCCGAGCTATAAGGGGTCAGAGGGGCCAAAATTGCAATTTTTAGAAATGTGTGAAATCTTTATCATGTTTATTTTGCATCAGATTTTGATTGGATTACTCTCATCGTAAGCTTTTAGTGCTATGCCAACAGATTTGACGTAGCTCTAACAGTTTCCAAGCTATAAGGGGTCTAAGGGGCCAAAATTGCAATTATCAGAAATATGTGAAATCTTTATTTTTCATATTTTGATTGGATTTTTTTTCTTTGGATTCCTCTCATTGTAAGCTTTCAGCAATATATGGCAACGTTTTTGAGGGTTAAAAGGGCCAAAATTGCAATTATTAGAAATATGTGAAATCTTTATTTTTCATCAGATTTTGATGGGATTTTTTTCTTTGGATTATTCTCATTGTAAGCTTGCAGAGGTACGGCAATAGATTTTGCGTTGCTCTTACGGGTTCCAAGCTATAAGGGGTCAAAGGGGCCAAATTGCAGTATTTCAAAATATGTGAAATCTTTATTTTCGAGTTTTTTTCCTTTGATTTCTCTTGATGTAAGGGTTAAGTTGGTAGTCTGCAGATTTTGCTTAGCTCTTCGGATATCCTATAAATAACAGATTAAAAGGGCTAATTTTTTTTTCACTAGTTTGTGACTAGTTAATTAATGTGTCAATGTCCTTATTGTGTCCAGCAAATTACTGTGTCCACATTCATTTTAGTTTACATATGTTCAAATTTCAGTGGTCGACATGCTGCGGTTGCATCATGCTGCGCACAGCGTAGCCCTTTATTTTATTTTTGGTCCAATTTTGATGCAGTTTTTCGCAATGGATTCCTTATGATCAATTAACATTGAGCTGCTCCACAGATTTTTGTCCCCCACCTTTCGCGAAAGCGGGGGACTGTAGAATTCGTCTTTCTGTCATTCCGTCATTCCGGATGTCGTTTCCGGATGATAACTTGAGTATCCCTTGCCCGATTGAAACAAAACTTATACAGTCAGATGGAAGGAATAGGGAAGGGCAACAACCCTATTGATTTTGGGGTCAGTAGGTCAAAGGTCAAGGTCACAATTTCTAAAAATAGAATTTATTGCACCAAAATTTGGTCCATGTGGGAAATTTTTATTTTTTATCCAATTTCGATGGGATTTTTTCCATTAGATTCCTCTCAATGAATGCTTTCATACATATGTCAACAGATTTCTGGTATCTCTTACCGTTTTCAAGATAATTGGGGTCAAAGGTGTTGGGGGGTTGGGGGTTTCTGGATGATAACTTGAGTATCCCTTGCCCGATTGAAACAAAACTTATACAGATGGAAGGAATAGGGAAGGGCAAGAACCCTATTGATTTTGGGGTCAGTAGGTCAAAGGTCAAGGTCACAATTTCTAAAAATAGAATTTATTGCACCAAAATATGGTCCGTGTGGGAAATTTTTATTTTTTATCCGATTCGATGGGATTTTTTCCATTAGATTCCTCTCAATGAATGCTTTCATACATTATGCCAACAGATTTCTGGTATCTCTTACCGTTTTCAAGATAATTGGGGTCAAAGGTGTTGGGGGGGGGTGCCAAAAAAAACTGTTTTTTAATTTTTCATCGGATTTTGATGGGGTTTTTTGCAAATGCTTCCTCGTGGAAAATGCAATAAAGCTCTCCCCTAATATTTTTTTTCATCTTGTACCGTTTTTCAGGTAAAAGGAATTCCGTCATTCCGGAAGTCGTTTCTGGATGATAACTTGAGTATCCCTTGCCCGATTGAAACAACACTTTTACAGATGGAAGGAATTGGGAAGGGAAAGAACACTATTGATTTTGGGGTCAGTAGGTCAAAGGTCTATGTCACAAATTCTAAAAATAGAATTTATTGCGCCAAAATTTGGTCCGTGTGGAAAATTTTTATTTTTTATCCGATTTCGATGGGATTTTTCCCATTGGATTTCTCTCAGTGAATGCTTTCGTACATATGCCAATATCTCTTACCGTTTTCAAGATAATTGGGGTCAAAGGTGTTGGTGGGGGGGGGGCCAAAATTTTTTTTTTTTTTTCATTGGATTTTGATGGGTTTTTTTAGTGTTCGTCATGAACACTTTAGTTATCGGTCCAGCTTGAATAAGATAAAAATAGATGTTGCAGGGTGGGAAACTTTTAAACAGGTTAAATATCTCCTTATAAAATTGTAAATAATACAGTAAACTTACTGAATAATCTGGTAGAACGTTACATACTATTGTCCTGAAATGGTAAAAATGTTTGAACACAGCTAAAGTGGGAATCGAGGTGCTTAAAGGCTTTAAAGGGATGGCGGATTGAAACTAAAAAGGAGGTGTCGAATAGGCTTGAGTATACAGTACGAGACGTTTAAAATACACCCAAACCAATTTCAATTACTACTTCGCTTTTATTAAACTTACTAAATTTCCTGCATTGAGAAATTTAACGATTATCAAGTACATTATCAAAACGAAAATAGGGTCTTTTTGTATCACGCGTAGTAATATGAAAAATAAAAAAAATATCGAAGATGTCAAAATAGTTTCTTTATGAAAGTTGTTGCACATACCTTCCAACTTTCACGATTTTGGCGTGATCTACACGATTTTAACCTTCTGTCACGACCGTGAAACAAAAATTTTGCATAAAACACGATTTTGAAGAAAT
>MJUU01049387.1:146581-180840 GCA_002080025.1 Modiolus philippinarum
TTAGGTCATTTTCTCAGTAACTATAAGTGGTAGGTCAATGATATTTGGTATTTAGGTTGGTCTTTGGTAGTACATGACAGTCTGCTATATGATTTTTGTCTTTGACCTCAATTTCACGGTCCAGTGATCATGTTAAGTTTCCCAGTATCTTTTAATGTAAGGTCAATAATATTTGGTATTTGGGTTTGTCTTAAATGGAACATGACATCCTGCTGTTTGGCTTTAGCCCTTGACCTCATTTTCACGGTCTAATGAACATGTTTGGTTTATAGTATCTATCAGTGGTCACTGATATTTTTTTTTGTGATTCATGACAGTCTGCTCTATTGCCTTTGTCACTTACCCTAATTTCACAGTCTAGCGAATATGTTTTATTTTCTGATTTAGTCAGTTTGAGAATTCACATCAATTTTGCGACCATGAAGGGACGGGCGAGACATCAATTTGGGTCCACACTTGTTGTGTAAAATTTTTACTTATTATCCAATGCGATGGGATTTTCCCCGTTGGATTCCTTTCCTTGAATGCTTTCATGAAAATGCCAACAAATTTTTGTTGTATCTTTCAGTTTTTGAGGATATTGCACTCAAAGCTGGCAACAGGTAAAAAAAACTCCATTCATCTAACATACAACTCTAAGGCGGGGGACCTTGAGCACTGCTCTATTTTTGATTACTTGTTTCCTTTCCAAGCTATGAGGGGCCCAATGGGACCAAAATTGCAATCATGCGGATTACCTAAAAAGCATTTCATCTGATTTCAATGGGATATTTTTTTCTTAATTTCTTTAGATTCCTCTCATTGTAGGCTTTCAGTAGTATGTCAACAGATTTGGTGTAGCTCTTTCCGTTTCTGAGCTATAAGGGGTCAAAGGTGCCAGATTTGTGCCACTTAAATTTTGTGGCAACTACCAGAAACCAAAAGACCCCTGAATACAATCTAAGCAATCTGTCAGTCCTGACAGAAAAAAATGAAGTTGCCAGTCCCATGACAAGCAGACCAAAAAGACTTTTTGCGAACTCTGATAAGGTCTCAAAGGGGCCAAAATTGCAAAAATGCGGATTACCTAAAATTTTTAATTTTCATCTGATTTCAATGGGATTTTTTTTCTTAAGATTCCTCTCATTGTAAGCTTTCAGTAATATTTCAACAGAACTGGTGTAGCTCTTTCCGTTTCTGATCTATAAGTGGTTAAAGGAACCAGAAGTGCAATTTTTAGAAATATGTGAAATCTTTATTTTAGATCAGATTTTTTTTCTTTGGATTCCTCTCATTGCAAGGTTTCAGTAATATGTCAACAGATTTGACGTAGCTCTAACTATTTATGGGCTATAAGGAGTCAATGGGGCCAAAATTGCAATTGTAAGAAATATGTGAAATCTTTATTTTTCATCAGATTTTGATGGGATTTTTTCTTTGGATTGTTCTCATTGTAAGCTTTATTTTCACTATTTTGTGTCCAGCTAATTACTGTGTCAAGCTTTTTACTATGTCCACATTTGCTTTAAATTACACCTGTTCAAATTTTAGTGGCCAACATGCTGCTGTCGTATCATGCTGCACTGTGCATAGCCTTTATTTTTTAGATAATAGTGTTGCACACAGCTCTATATAATATGAATGATAATGTGTTGGTAAGGTGAGCTGCAAAGGTAGAATATATGATTCCTTATGCCAACAGTGATGAAAATCATCTTTTTATCCTTTATTTTTTAGTGTGACAAGACAGCCTACATGTACAAATGTACACGTAAACTTGGCCATATTGTGATTTGCCCTGTCATGGGCCCTAATTTAATCAAATAAGATATTCTAATTCTAGTACTTTGGTGGTTCCCTGCAAAAAAGGTATTTTTCCAGGAATGAGCTGTATCCAAAATGGCTGCAAGCAAACTTAGTTTAAACATTGGACCCTAATTATAATGGTAAACACATTCAAAGATCTCCTTTGAAACTGCCTAGCCAATGGCTACAATAGTCAGTAGGTGGTAATTTATAATTGACCTGCAAAGAATGTGTTTTTTAGGTTCATAATATATCCCAAGATTAATGCCACCAGCAGGGAATATTGTTTTAACATTGGACCCTATGGGAAAACACATTCAAAGACCTTTTCATCTGAAACTGCTTAGCCAATTGGAACCAAATTTTGCTACAATAGACAGTCAGAGATCCAACTGAATAAAGTGAAATCATTTCACTTACTTAAGTCAATTGTATTTACCTGAAGCAGTAAAAATTCTATTTACCTCTACAAATAAAAACTTTATACTTATACTTGTAAGTAAGCTTTGGAATATGCAGTATATTTATTCCAAAACAGCCTTTCCCAATTACAGGCAAACTGACCACCCTAAAAACACATGAAACCAAATTACAAGCATCATAAATCTTGATGTGGTGATGATGCAATTTGTAGACCACTTTATTCAATTTTAACAGCTGTAAAAAGTCCCAAAGGACTAATCTTTGGCTAGCTTGTGCCTCAAGAAAAACATTGTGCCCCTAATCAATTTTTACTTTAAAGATAAGATCAGAAATAATTTTATAATTATCCTATGAAAATTTATATAATGAGACACTGAATGGAGAAAATCTAAATTTAATGCTGATTTTATTTACTTCTTTAAGTAAAAATAATTAACCTAAGGTGGTGAAAAGTTTTTACTTCATGAAGTGGGACCCCTGACTGATGGACTCCTCGGGTGGTCCTTTGCAAAAAAAGTGTTTTTCAGCATGATCAGATCTGTGTCATATCCAACATTGCCTTCAGAGCGGAAAATAGTTTTAATGTTTGACCCTACATTGTATGGGAAACACATTCAAATATCTTCTCCTCTGAAACTGCTAAGCCAGTTGGAACAAAGGTATATAGATAATATTGTTGCGCACAGCTATGTAGCTGTGTGCAACAATATTATCTATATACCTTATGTATCTTACCTGTTGCAACCTTCTCTTTCCTATCCACCTAATGTTCATCGTGTACAATGTTACAACCCTAGATTTCCTATGAGGAGGAATGACTTGGTTACCGAAAGCTATATTTTTATATAGCCTAGGTAGCTGAGTGGTCTGTGGTGCTGGACATAGTGCAGGTGGTGTTGCCATAGATGACAACAAAGCAGGGGTTCAAATCCAGTCGAAGACCTTGCGGGAATTTCCGATGTTAACAGGTTTAAAAAGATGATTTTCATTACTGTTGGCATTCTGAATCATATACATGTATTCTACCCTTGCAGCTCACCTCACCAACATATTATCACTCAGTTGGAACAAAACTTGACCACAGTAATCCTTCTGTTTTCTCCTGCAAAAAAGCTGCTTTTCAGCTACATGAGGTTCACACTATATCCAAGTTGGCCACCAGCAGGGAACATACATTTTTAGTTTTAACATTGGGCCCTATGGGAAAACACATTCAAATTAAGATCTTCTCCTCTGAAACTGCTTAGCAAATTGGAACCACTTTTGGCCTCAATAGTCATTGGGTGGTCTCCTGCAAAAAACTGTATTTCAGGATCACACTTTATCTAGGATTGCTGCCAGCAGGGAACATAGTTTAATATTGGACCCTCCTGAAACACTTTCAAAGGTCTTTTCCTATTACACCACTTCGTATATTTGAACCTTAGTTTAACTTTGGCCTCTTTCACATAGACTGTCTAATCAATGTTCCAAATGAGCAAATACAGGCTCTTGAGGGCCTCTTCTTACAAATATAATAATGTTTTATTAATTTTATTAATTTATTATACTTTTAAATACATGTATGGACTTACTCAAAACATGTAAAATTCAGTTATTATGATGGCTCTACTGTATAGTATTCTTGCAAATTGATAGTGCTTCATTATTATTTCTTCAGTATATTCATAAGAAATAGATAACAGTCTTCTCACTACCATTGTTTATACCATACCAGAGTTATCAGTAACTTATTCATTTCATAGGAAGTGGTATGGAAATGGTGAAGAATATACCTGATAATTACAGGTAAGAAAGTGTAAAAGTGGAACTTTTTTATGTTGTTATTTTCGTCTACTTTTTTTTTTTATTGGATTTTTTTTTGGTGATGTTTGCTTGTTGTGTTTACATGAACATGATGTTACATTTATTAAAATGGGTTTAACATGTTTAAGGATTTTTAGTAAAGTTATAATGGCATATTATAACTAGGTCCAATCCAGAACAGCAACGGTTCTTTGGTAACTACTTCCTGTTTTGTAGAAATAAGAAATATTCATGCTCATTTTGCATTCAGAATTTAACATATATATTTATGTTTGTTCAGACAAATATAAGAATATAATTTCATTTATTTGCTTGCAAACAATGTAATTACAGAGAAATCAAAATGAAACTGTACATGTTTGGTACAACGTAATCAGTAAACAAATACCAAACACTGACACTTTCACTTTTAGTTTGAGGCTGTTCCTGTACTTCAGAGTATAAAATGATCTGATTGTACTCCATATCCGATCTTCAATTAACCAATGATTATTATTAATCAAAATATTTGGTAAAGGCATTTTTGAAATCTTTTTGATAACAGGAAGTATATACCAAACAACCATTGCCGTACTCGATTGGACACAGTGATCGTATGTACTGAATAAAATTTTGCAAAATGGAGTAGTTTAGCTATGATGTTAAAACTACATAAACTTGGTTGCACCAGTCTGCTCCGTTAGGCACTAGTCCGATGCCCAAGAATAGTAAATTTGCATTCGGACTAGTAAATTTTTTCAACCACTAGTCCGACCTGACTAGCAAAAATATTTTGTTGCAGAAATTTATATTGCATTTTCTAGATGACTTGCTAAATCTACATTGCCTTTCATCAAGGTAAGATTGTTCTTTTTTCTCGGACTAGTAAAATGTTATTCAGACTAGTAAATCTAGTCATTCAACTAGCCCGAAGGACTAGTAATGAAAAAAGTTTTTGGCACAGACTGTTGCACAAAGTTCAATTGTGTTGTGGTTAAATTTAGGGCTGAATTTTCAGTGCAAAATTAACTATAAAATCCAACCCCATTGATATATACAACTTGTAACTTGGACTGACTTTGTGCAAGGAAATGAAGGTGTAATTAATTCAATTGAAATTTAATACATTATTAATGTTCTTCCAAATGTCCAATTCTTAATGTAAACAGATTACCAGTGCATGTGTACAGAAAGGTGTTGGGGGGTTTAGCTATGGGTGTATTATATGACAAACAGGACACCAAATGATTAATAGAATGAATGATATAGGTAAAATAATAGATTGAATTGATTAATATACTATTTAGTTTGGATTATATTGAATCTATGATTATAGAACTAGCTGCATAACAGTATCTCATGGTCCTTATGAAATTTTTTTTTTGATATGGCGGACCATATTTGTTTTGCCAAATCCCCCAAAAATCAAAATGGACCTTAAACTTGCAGCAAGTCCCTCAGTTATTTATTTTATTGTTTTATCAAGAGGTATATCTATATAATGGGTAAAATCAGATCTTGTCATTCTCAAGAATAAAAGAATAAGCAGAAGGTCCACTTGTAAACAAAAGAATTTTTATGTATGACCCCTGACCATGTGGTTCTATAAATGCCATCTCCTATGATTTTACCAAAAGTATGTGTGTTAAAATTTATCTAAGATCTGTCTCTGTTGTGAAACATTCATTTGCTATAAAGGACTCTTTTGTAACCTCACTACTTCCTATACCCCAAAGTTCTAAGGTCCTCCAACATTTAGAGTTCTAAAGTCTTACTTATAAGATACCCTGTCTGTAAGTTTTTCAACTTCACTCATCCTTTAACATGCTTGAGCTTCAATGATAAGTTCTTGTGTCTTTTCAGTTCTATTGCCCTACTGATAAATTAAATTTGTATATCTTCAAGTTTTAGTGCAACACCAGGTAGATATCCTAAGTTCTAAGTCAAGCCATGAGCACTTGATAGATTCTGTATCTTTCCAGTTCTAGAGCATCTGTGGATAAATCCTTTCTTTCAATTCTAAAGGCCACTTGTTAGAGAATTTCCAGTTAGGTGCCATTACCATTGAGTTCTGGAACATCACCATCCCTGCTTTTTCAAGTTCTTAAGTCCAACAGTATAGATCCTGTAGAATTAAAGTTCTAAAGCATTGCCAGCCTGAAGTTCTGTTGCTCCATTTGTTAGAGCATATCTTTTAAAATTCTAGAGCATCAACAGTAAGATTCTTATCTTTTAAGTTCTAGAGCCTCACTTTCCTGCAGTAATTGTTATTTAATTAGGAGACATAAAACAGTAAATTGACATAATTAATTTTCTTGTTTGATGTGTGTAAATGAAGATGAGGCAGCAATAAACAAACAAGACACCTATAGTTTTGAACATGGTAGTGATTTGTATTTTATTATTCTGTTGTATACCAATTATTTCTTCATCTTTTTAGATAATTGTAACACCAGAAGTACCAAGTAGGAGTACAGACAGTTGGCTAGCACAAACATTTTCACAAGAAAACCTGGCTTTTGTCAGCATAACTTTCATTTTTACATTTGAGGGAGATGCTATTTTGAAGCACTGGTAAGTGACTCTGACATACTGAAAATACTGTCACTTACAACTTAAAATTTCTCAATTCCAAATTGACATTGCTCACTTTTAAGTTGACAATGATTAGTAGAACTGAGAAATTAGAATTGTCAGTTGCAAAGTTGTTGATAAAACTGAATAGAGAAAAGTCAAATTGGAACTAATAATTGTCAGATTGGAACTGAATATACATGTAGTCAACTTGGAAAGGAGTGTAGCGGATATGTCAAGTTCGATACGATGAAAGTGCAGAGTTTTTACAATGTCACGACTGGACTTAATAGTCTGTTGGCATAGTTCAAGGATCATCAAAGCGACTAATGCTGTGAGCAATTCAATCTTTAGTGAGCCTCATTAAAACTCGACGATGAAAGTGCAGAGTTTTTACAATGTCACAACTGGACTTAATAGTCTGTTGGCATAGTTCAAGGATCATCAAAGCAACTACTGCTGTGAGCAATTCAAGCTTTAGTGAGCCTCATTAAAACTCGACTAATGCTGTGAGCAATTCAAGCCTTAGTGAGCCTCATTAAAACTCGGATTTTATCATATTATGAAGTCAAGGAGCTGTATTCGGTTGACATTCAGACAAGCAATTGAAAATGAAATGGTACTCATGCAGTGACATTTTACTTCTCCTTTCATAAAATTTTTTTATAGTAGCTGCTTCTGCATGTTCTAATACACTTTCTGTTTTTGACAAATTTAATCAACTGCTTATTGATAAGTTGCAATGAAATAAGGGATCCAGTTACAAAATCTGATGGATAAGAAACAGATTCTGACAATTATCTTTTGTTGGCAAGATAAGATCTTTCTTTTAACAAAGCTTATCAATTTATTTCCTATGAGGAAAAAAATTCTTTTTCATTATAATATATTAGACTGATAAAAAAAACAAACTTTTGTCAGTAAATTTATAGATACATTGATTTATGAAAATTATTTTGTAGTTTCCTGGTGTGCTCAGATCTATAGGGACCAGTTCAGTTTAAAAGAGGATAACTAACAGTAAGTGCATTTTAGCGAAATGTTATAATAAATAGTTATAGAAAAAGCAGGGTTGCCACACATCTTTCAAAACTGGAAAAACCCCTGAATTTATTATCCCCTCGCCCAACGAAGTTGTGGAGGGGATATAGCGTTTGATCCGTTCGTCCGTTCATCCGTCTGTCCGTTCAAACTTAAGACCATATATCTTTGGAATAGCAAGTCGTAGATGTAGAATGTTTTGTACATGGATGCATCTTGAAGAGTACTTGAGGTTGATATATAGAATAGGTTGATTTGACCTACATTTCATGCATGAGTGACTCAGGTTAAAGTTTTTGTAAGAGTCCAGATCTGGGATACTACAACTTGTAGAGGAATAACATTTTGTATGTAGATGCGTCTTGTAAACTTACGAAGCTCCAGATAAAAATTAGGTCACTTTGACCTACATTTCATCATGAGTGACTTAGGTTAAAGTTTTTGTAAGAGTCCAGATCTAGGATACTACAACCTGTAGAGGAATAATATTTTGTATGTAGATGCATCTTGGAAAGTAACGAAGCTCCAGGTAAAAATTAGGTCACTTTGATTTATATTTCATGCATGAGTGACTTAGGTTAAAGTTTTTGTAAGAGTCCAGATCTGGGATACTACAACTTGTAGAAGAAGAATATTTTGTATGTAGATGCGTCTTGTAAAGTTAGGAAGCTCCAGATAAACATTAGGTCACTTTGACCTACATTTCATGCATGAATGACTTAGGTTAAAGTCTTTGTAAGAGTCCAGATCTTCGATACAGCAACTCGTAGAGGTAAATATTTTGTATGTAGAGGTGTCTCGTAAAGTTAGGAAGCTCCAGAAGAAAATTGAGTCACTTTGACCTAAATTTCATGCATGAGTGACTTAGGTTAAAGTTTGTGTTATAGCATGGATTTTAGATACTACAACTCGTAGAAGAATAATATTTTGTATGTAGATGCATCTTGTAAAGTTAGAAAGCTCCAGATAAAAATTAGGTCAGTTTGACCTACATTTTGTGCATGAGTGACTTAGGGTAAAGTTTGTGTTACAGTCGAGATTTTAGATACTACAACTTGCAGAAGATTAATCTTTCATCAGTAGATGATATGCTTTAGGTATTAGGTTCCTGATTGAAAATTACATTTCTTGCATGACTGGATCAGATTTAAGTAACAAGCCAGATTTTGATAGGTTCAACTTCCTGGAGTGCTTATGATACTAGGCAAACATTCAATAAATGGGCGAGGGGATTAGCTGTTGTTTCCGACTGCCCCTTCTCTTGTTTTGGTATTCCATGGCCTGGAAAAGACTTTGAATTTCAAAATATTTGGAAATATCTTTGAAAAACCCTGGAATTTTTATGCCCCTAGATCGAGGATCGGGGGGCATATTGTTTTTGTCCTGTCTGTTTGTCTGTTCATCCGTTTGTTTGTCTGTGCATCCGAAACTTTAACCTTGGCTATAACTTTTGAACCATGTAAGGTAGGCTTTTCATTCTTGGCAAGTATATAGGTCTAGTCAAGAGGAACATAAATATGCAAAAAAAAAAATTTAGGTCAGGTCAAAGGTCAAGGTCACAGAGGCCAAAAAGGG
Source organism: Modiolus philippinarum (assembly GCA_002080025.1). Lineage (NCBI taxonomy): Eukaryota > Metazoa > Mollusca > Bivalvia > Mytilida > Modiolidae > Modiolus > Modiolus philippinarum. The sequence continues at coordinate 155,765 of MJUU01049387.1, forward strand.
GTGACATTGGCTGTTTTCACATATTTGGCTATATAATCCTTATTATTTATCCTATTGAAACGGGGTTTGTTTTATGTCATTGCTAATAAATATGCAAAAAAAAGTTTAGGTCAGGTCAAAGGTCAAGGTCACAGAGGTCAAAAAGGGGTGAAATTGGCTGTTTTCACATATTTGGCTGTATAATCCTTATTATTTATCCTATTGATACGGGGTTTGTTTTATGTAATTGTATGTCAATAGATTTGAGGTAGCATTTACCATTTTTGAGAAACAAGAGGCCCAAAGGGGACAATGTGAAAAAATGAATTTTTAGCTCACCTGACCCAAGGGTCATGTGAGCTATTGCCATCACTCGGCGTCCGTCGTAAACTTTTTCAAAAAATCTTTTCATCTGAAACCACTGAACCAATTTTCACCAAACTTGGCCTTAATCATTAATTATCAGGGTATCCTGTTTCAAAATTGTATCCGATGAGTCCGAGGACCAAACAACATGGCTGCCGTTACTAAAATAGCACATAGGGATAAATTGCTGTTTTTGGCAAATAACTCGAAAACCGTTACAGATATTTAAAATCTGACATGGGGTAAAAGTGATCAGCTTGGCAAGATCTACCCGCCCTGCAATTTTGATACCAGTTTTGGAGTTATTGCCCTTTTTCCTGAAATTTTTCAAAATTTAATATTTTTTATTTTTTATCACAGAAACTATAGCAGATAGAGGTCAACTTTAATTTGCAAAAATGTTCAGCATATCAGATCTATCCACCCTGAAATTTTGAAGAAAATCCAAAAACCTTTGTAGGAGTTATTGCCCTTTTTCTCAGAATTTTCAAAATTTTCATATTTTTCGTCTTTTATTTCCAAAACTATAGAAGATGAAGGTTAAGTGTAAATTGATAAAATGTTTGACATGCTGTGGTGACTTCAAAAGTGGTGTTGAAAATCGTTCGTTGACCTCCATTTTCAAAACAGCCACAAAAAAAAGGCGGGAAAATTCAACATTGTTTGATTTCAATAAAATTTGGTTTCCAAATAGATATTGATGTTTCGACTTCAAAACCAGTGTTGAAAATTGTTTGTTGACAGCCATTTCAAAATGGCCGCCAAGAAAGGCGGGAAAATTCAACGTTGTCCGATTTGAATAAAATTTGGTTTCCAAAAAGATATTGATGTCACCACTTCAACGCCGATGTTAAAAATTGTTCGTTGAATGCCATTTTCAATATGGCCGGCAAAAAAGGCGGGAAAATTCAACATTTGTCCGATTTCAATTAAATTTGGTTTCCTAATAGATATTGATGTAGCGACTTCAAAAACTGATGTTGAAAATTGTTCGTTGACGGCCATTTTCAAAATAGCCACCAAAAAGGCGGGAGAAATTCAACATTGTCCAATTTCAATGAAATTTGGTTTCCAAATAGATATTGTAATGCTACTTCAAAATTGATGTTGAGAATTGTCATTGCCCGCCATTTACAAAATGATGTTTTGACTTCAAAACTGGTGTCAAAAGTGGTCCTTAGCAAGAATGTTTTTTGTCAAAAAAGCCAAACAAAGAAATATAGTAAAACATGATCAGACTTTTAAATACAGTTCAAGATATTGGTGGTGTTCCAGCTACCAAAGTTTGAGAGACTGAAGTTCAAATGGATAACTTACAATGTAAGCTTGATTGTCATATTGTGCTTCATAGTTTTTTTCACAGTATATATAAAAAATTGTTTTAACTAGATTACGAAGGGGAACCCCTGCCAAAATTTTTTAATGGAAAGGGGGACTTGCAATGTTCTGATTTCAGCAATATGCATTATCTGAATTATTAGGGGAACCCCTGCCAAAATTTTTTTTTTGAATGATGGTCTGAAATGGGTTGTAATGGATAGTGGGGCTTTAAATTACAGTGGAAACTGATGAATCTACTTGCCCAACTGGAAACATTTTGAACACATTCAAAGACATTCTTCTCTGAAACTACTTGGTCAGTTGGAATCAAAATTGGTCACAATAAGCCTTTAATGGTCTTCTTAAAAAATTATGTCTGACAAGTCTGCATCTCATCCAAGATGGCCGCCAGCGGGGACCATTGTTTAACATTGGATCCTATGGGGAAAACACATGCAAAGATTTTCGCCTTTGAAACTTCTAGAATATGAGACACTTTAACATGGGGTTAATGTGGGCTGCAGTTAATGCCAGTCATGGACCAGGTGAGCTATACAGGCTCTTGAGAGCCTCTAGTTAAGTAACCTTGGCTATAACTTTTGAACTATGTAAGGTAGACTTTTCATACTTGGCAAGTGTATAGGTCTAGTCAAGAGGAACATAAATATGAAAAAAAATTAGGTCAGGTCAAAGGTCAATGTCACAGAGGTCAAAAAGGGGTGAAATTGGCTGTTTTCACATATTTGGCTGTAGAATCCTTATTATTTATCCTATTGAGACAGGGTTTGTTTTATGTTATTGCTAATAGAATTGAGCAACTGAATATGTCAACAGATTTGAGGTAGCATTTACCGTTTTTGAGAAACAAGAGGCCAAAAGGGGACAAACGGAAAAAAATGAATTTTAAAATCTTTTGTTGGATCTTGATGCAGCATTTTTCTGTAGGTTTCTTATCGCATTTAACAATTAAATAAACAAGAGGCCCAAAGAGGATCCATCTGTTTCAGAATAAAGGGGTTGAAATGGGTGTTTTGTGGAAATAAACAGCTTTTGAAATATGTAAGATAGACTTTTAATACTTGGCAAGTGTATAGATCTTGTCAAGAGGAACATAAATATGCAAAAAAGTTAGGTCAAAGGTCAAGGTCACAGAGGTCAAAAAGGGGTAGAATTGGGTATTTTCATATAATTTACTGTAGAATCTGGGGGCATATGTAGTGTTACACAAACACATCTTGTTTCAAAGTTGATATTGATAGGCAGTAAATAAGCAAAGTCTGCAAAACAATTATCACAACCCAGAAATTTTGTCGACAATTTTGGCCCTTGAAAATAACTATAGAATATCCTTGAAAAGTCCTGGAAATATTCTTGAATTATTGAGACAACTCTGTAAAAGAGCTTTTGATATAGTAAGTAAGAGTGCAATTTGATTTTCTGTTCATTATACCCCTAGAAACAAGTTTCTGTCTGAATAGTATTTTTATGTCTCCGTCCTCTTAAAGGGGAGCGTGTGGACGCCAATTCTCCTACATCTTTCATTGGATTTCAACCAATGTTCACAGGATTGTTGACCATCATGCCTAGTTATGCATATCGTCTCGCTGGAATGATCAGCTAATTTTTGTTGGAGTTATGCCCCTCTTTTACCTAGAATTTCACAAAAGTATGTTTGTGGATGCCAATTCTCCTACATATTTCATTTGATTTCAACCAAACTTCACAGGATAGTTGACCATCATGCCTAGTTGTGCATATCATCTCGCCGGGTTGATCTGCTAAATTATGTTGAAGTAATGCCCCTTTTTAACTCAGAATTTTACAAAATAAAGTTTGTGGACTCCAATTCTCCTACATCTTTCATCCGATTTCAACCAAACTTTACCGGATTGTTGACCTTCATGATTAGTTGTGCATATCGTCTTGCTGGATTGATCAGCTAATGTTTGTTGGAGTTATGCCCCTTTTTAACTTGGGATTGGAGCGGGGAGACATTAGTTTTTTTTATCAAAAACACACTTCTAGTTAACCAGTGGGTCCCTGTTTTCTTAGTCCTGCTGTTCTCTTAAGCTGGTCATAGTTAAAAAGGACTTATTTAGTAGATATGAATATTCAAATCGAATATTTGATCAGTCCTTAACCTAACCAATTTGCAAAAAAGCATACTTTATATGTTGTCGGCACATGTCTGAAACAAGTTTCACCACTATACAAGATTTCATGAATCTATGTTGTACTTAGAAAATAAGGTTGACACATGCACATTTGCAAGGATTTCTGATCATTTTTTTAATGGGAGAGAACTTAAGCTTCAAAAAAGTGCTACAGCAGTTTTTAATGTATCTCCTTAGACACCACACAATGGATAGAAATTTTGATTTATTATGTTTTTTTTCTTAAAAAGCTCAGAACAAATTGTGAATCATTGCCTTTCCATAAAATATGCTTCACAACAGATGAATTAAAAGTGATTATGGGACATCAAGTTCTCGTGGCAATTGCGAATCAAGTACATGCCAGATACTTTGACAAATGTAAATTAAGGCATTAGCAGACATATGGTTCACCATAGACATTATGCTGCAGATATTTCTATGACCAGATGATCAGACAAATATTATTCTACACAAATAAGTGTCTTATTTTGAACCACATTTACTATGTGCTCTACACTATAGTAAGGTTGAAACAATCCTCCGTAAGTACAGAAATCACAACAATATTTTGGATGATGGTTTGGTTTACGATATTGGGAAGACCACTTATCATGCTTATGATATGAACGATATGGCTGTAAGTTTACATGTGGAATAAATCTTTAAGAACAATTGTCTGGCTTCCTTTGGTGAGAATTTTCTATTGCAAATAAAAAAAAATACATCACGTTTTTTTAGAAAATTATTTCAATTTTCTTTGTTTAACGGCATTTCATAAGCAACTCTTTGGTAATAGTTGCCAAGTTGGAAGGACCAAATAATTCTATATTGCGATGTGAATCAATGTGAATCATAATGCAAGTAGAATATCACAGTATTGTACTCCTAGAATATAGCCATTTATTTATACCATGCCATAGCTAAATACATATTTATTTTCCCAATAATTATAAAGATAATGTGTTTTCTCTGTCTTTGAAGTTATGAAAGTTTGTACCAGTTAAAACAATATAAGATCAATATTGGGAAAGCAACAGATGGTTTTATATGAAATATGTTGAAAATTGGTTAATTACAGATAACACAGACTATCTATCTATATAGATGATTATCAGTGCCAGCATTCATCATTAAATAACAAGATAATGGCAGCTTTTGATGAACTAATTATTGGAACTTATATTCAAAATTAAGTCAGTAAATCTGTAGTCTGTCATTGTTGAACAGAAAATTTTCCTGAAGCTTGCAAAACAATCTGCCATTTCAGAAACTTGGGAATTGTGGGTACAGAGTTTGTTTTTCAAATTTTGATGTATGGACAATCATTTTCAACCAATGACGTTATGCTGTTAGGCCCTTGACCATTCAAAAATTTGTGTCGTAGGCTCAACCCACACTGCTTTAATTTTTGAAACGGCTATAATTTTAGAAAACAAAAACAAAACACTACGCTTTTGGCTGCCTACATACCAACCATATCTTTAATCTCATAGTACCATTAAATAAATTTTGTTGCCGATGTTATTTGATCAGTAAGAAAGTTTTTTAAGATGGGTATTGTTATTCCTTTTTATCGGTAATTTGTATGAGTTTCCTTTGATCTCACGAAGCAAATATTGTTCAGTATTTGCTACTGCCCGAATATGAAAAAATATTGGCAAAAAGTATCTTAGGCCACGCCTACTTTGTCAATCAGAATCAATGAAACAAAGAAATATACATCTAAAGAAACTTACCGGATGGCAAATTCTTTTACTAATCAATACTAGTCAATTTCACGATTTGTTGAAAATTAACATTCATTTTCAAAATTCGTTCTATTAAATTATTTAGTTAATTACAGATAAAAAGAATAATAGAAGTTTTGCTTTTGATACAAGAAATATTGGCTCCAATTATGGACTCGCCCAAAAGGGGCTTGTCCATTATTGTTCACCAATATTTCTTGTATCAAAAGCAAAACTTCCATTATTCTATATATATATTGCTACTTGAAAGTATTTTTAACTTGGAAATATACAAATATCGATCTTAATAAAAATATCAGACAATAGTTTTATTTTGAGATATTTTGTAGATCTTAGTCTATTTGTTCAAGAAATAAAATAAAAATGATATGTCACCAATCATCTTTTCCTGTTATCAGGCTTTGAAAATCAGGCCAAATTCAGTATTTTTCAGCAATATTTACAAAGAATATATAGGGAAATGTGACAACATGCTTATTATCATGCTTATCAGATAGATTTTTTAAATATTTTGATATTTCCAGCTATATGTTGAGGTGAAAAAATCTATATGTCACCGTTTGATTAAGAGAGATATTTTATAGTTAACGAAATAGACAATATTTACAGGAAAAGGGAGCTAATTCTCGGGAAAGTGTATGTCGATCTATTATGACATCACAATGAAAATGCCAAATAAGGAATAATCCTGTGAGCTTGAAAATGAAGTCAATTCCTCATCCGACTCATGTTTTGCAAATGCGCCAATCGAATGGGCCGTGCATTAGTGGCGATCTTCCTTCATATGTACATCTCATGAAATATTTTGAGGTTGTGGCCAATTCCATTGTTCAAAATTTGTATGCATCCTTAACACAGTAATAAAAAAAGAGAAAATTCTAATTAAGATTTAGTTTTGAATAGAATTTGCTTTGTGGATTGTTTTGAACAATTTTTATGAATTGAGGTTTTAACCTGACATTTTACTTGGCTTTATTTTTCTTTCACAAATCCAAATTAATATATGCTTTTGGCCATAATAAAAAAGATCCTAGATTCTTATCCCTGCTTGCCCCAATTTTTTTCACCTGCCTCAAAAAATTTTATTCTAATTTTTGGCCCATTTGAGTAAATTTCTCTTGAAATGACAGCATTTGATAAAAAATATAAAATAAAAATTTTTATTTTTAGTTCACCTCAACGAAGTTGAGGGGGACTATTGGAGTACCCCCGGCGTACTCGTCCGCGTCCATGTCCACTTCTTCGTCCGCATCCGCATTTGGGTATATATATTAGTAACTATGCAGTGTAGGGTCATCAAACTTTGCATGCAGGTGCATCTTGGGTTAACTCACAGCCTCCAAGAAAATTGGGTCTCTCTGACCTATATTTTCCGCTTGAGTGGCTTGCATTCAAATTTACATTATAGTTCATATCTCAGTTATTATACATAGTATAATAATCTAACTGTGCATATGCACGCATCTCTGATGGCAGGTCACCATCCAGGCAAAATTAGGTCACTTTGACCTATATTTTCCGCTTGAGTGACTAACATTCAAGTTTACGTCCGAGTTCAGATCTCAGTCACTGTACATGGTAGGATCATTTAACCTTGCATGTGCATGCATCTCTGATGGTAGGTCAGCATCCAGGCAAAATTGGGTCACTTTGACCTACTTTGTCTGCATGACTGACTTACATTCAAGTTTATGTTTGGGATCAGATCTCAGGTACTGTACATGGTAGGATCATCCCGCATTTGCATGTGCATGCATCTGTGATGGTAGCTCAATTAGGTCACTTAAACCTACATTTTACACATGAATGACTTACATTTATGTATACATCGGAGTTCATAGCTCAGTAACTGTACATTGTTGGTTCAGGTAACCTTGCATATGCTTGCAATTTTGATAGTATGTCAGCATCCAGGCAAAATTTGGTTGCTGCGACAACGTGCCATAATGAGGCGAACTTTGTAATCGTTTATTACCTATGTTTATATTTTTAAAATAAAATTCGCCTGCCCTTCCCAAATTTTGAGAAAAAGTGGAAGAACTATTTTATGATGGCCTTATGGGCATGTTTCTTATTTTCATATATTGTAATTTTATATTTGGTTAACAAAATAAACATGATAAAGGTCAGTTACCATTTTCACCAGGTTCTAATTATCCAATCCAGAGTTACTGCCCTAAATTTTTGAAAAAAAATATGATGCTGGGGTGAGTATTTTCAGGGTTTGACACTCAATTTTTATTCTCAGTAGACAAAAGGACTACAAGATGGCTGAATTCTTTAACTAGTCCTGGAGTGATTTTACCGGCCCAAATAAATTTTCCTTTGAGAAATTTCCAAATTTTGGTAGCCCAAAAGACTACCAAGTTGCAAATTCTACTTGTGATTAGTCCTTCCCCACATTTCTAGCCTGGGTCTACAGGACTACTGTTACGGGTTGAACCCTGATTTTACATAGAATACAGGTCAAGTTTAATGGCTTTTTGTTTTCCATAATTATTACCACTGAATTTGGCATATAATATAAGTTTTCCTTGGAATATTGATAGTTTGAATATTTTGCAACCATTTGACTGACCATAAAATGCAGTTCTGTATCAAATTTTCACTGTATTTTTGTTCCAGATCAAGACTTATTGGCCTTGAACAAAAAAAAATCACCAAATTCATTTATTTATACAATATGAAACTACCATCACTTGAATTTAAATGAAATGCAAGCCGCATTAGAGGAAACCTATATAATGGCTGAAAATTTTAATTACATGCTACAGTCTGCCAGGGAACTTACAGGGAAAACAAATAAGATGAAAAACAAACGTAAACATACAGGAACTCGGGACAGCTAGCAAAAGCCAGCTGTTGGTTAAACAGGTTTATTGGTACCGAAACCTAGTAATCCAATAAATTTCAGGATTTTCCCAAAATTTCATGCAATGTTTAGGGAAGATATAGGCAAATTTAATATTATGTGGCAATAAATTGAGTAATATGTTTAAAAATCTTGGCTCAAAACTTATTTTTTCTTCATTCAACCCATGCCATCAACCACTGGATTCCCATTATGATCCCCTCACCCCCAACAAATATCTTGATGGAAGCTTTTTATACCCCGCCACACCTAGTGGTGTGGTTTTATGTGATACCCTCAGTCGTGTGTCCATCCGTCCGTCCCCCGAAGGTTTCTGACTGATAACTTTTGAACGGAATAACATACAGTCTTCAAACTTGGTATGTAGCTTGTTCACCACAAAACTCAGGTCGAGTTCGAATATGGGTTCAGAGGTCCAAGGGGTTCTCGAGTTATGCCCTTTGATACTTCGAAATTTTGTGAAACGTGGCGGGGTATCATGTAATCCACCATTACTATTTTTGTACTTATGCCTTACTATTTTTTGCAGTCATATTTACTGCGGATTACCTCTGACTTTACCCTTAATTCTCTTGTCATTGTTAAAAATATTTACCTGCCTTCATAGGTTAACTTGTTTGTTCACACATCCCATTGTTACAACAACATTCATTCATGCCTGAAGAGTTTCATCCTCTATGAAAAATCTATCAAACTGATTAAATGACTTCAAAGTGATTACCTTGATTGGTACAGAAAGAAAACTTGACAAGACCCGTGAGTGATAGTTGGGGGTAGTATCAAACCTTTTTTCAGAAGTGAGTGATAGTTGGGGGTAGTATCAAACCTTTTTTCAGAAGTGAGTGATAGTTGGGGGTAGTATCAAACCTTTTTTCAGAAGTGAGTGATAGTTGGGGGTAGTATCAAACCTTTTTTCAAAATTTATTCATTAATTTATGAAGATATATGCAAACTGAATTATAATTAGCTAACTTATATACTTAGAAACCATTGCAAGTTTTTTTTTTCTACTGAGGCTCTGGAATTGTCCAAGGTAAATTTGACTTTGCAGACACAAAGTTCTGTCAAGTTTCATGTTGGATGCTGGGTAAAATAAACAAGTAGCTGAAGCAAACCTTAAAGGCCAATAAGCTTTTGGACCCTGCATTTATTTCTGCAACTGGTTGGTTATCACTAATATATGAAGTTAATAACATTTTGGATGAAGGGAAAAGTGTAAATTCCCAAACAAATGGATAAAGTATCCACTGAATAAAACCTAGGTTTGGCTTTATATAAAATTTAATGCTACTGGCCAAATATTTAATTCTGAGCCTCTGCCCCCCCCCCCCCTTTTTCCAAAAAAAAAGCTCCTTGATACATTGTTTGTCAAATTTCTGGATTAAGAAAAATTTGTAGTTTTCATTTCCAAATTACAATTAGGTTTTAAAAATGATATGAAAAACAATGAACTATCCAGTTCTATATTCTACAACTACTAGCTATATGTTTATTTTGAAAATAAAATATTCACCCTAAAAAAAGATTTGATACAATCCCCACTTTTACTCATCATTTTTATCCCTTTGAAGTCATTTAATCAGTTTGATAGTTTTTTCCTAAAGGATGAAACTCTTCAGGCATGAATGAAAGTTGTTGTAACAATGGGATGTGTGAATAAACTATTAATAATTACTTCTTAACTGGAAATCACCACTTTAGCATAATTGAAAAATAAAACAGGAAGCCATTTACCGATAATTTTTTAACTGGGAAACACTTGAAAATTAAGCATTTTAACTTATTTTGCTGCTATAATGCATATCTACCCTTTTTAGCTCACCTCACGAAGTGAGGGGGCTTATGTGATACCCCCCGCGTCCGCGTCGGCGTCCGCGTCCGCCTCCGGTTAGGAAGAATGGTTAAGGTCCTTTCCTGCTTACTGACATGCCCCACATCAACCATATTTGTATGCCTGATGCATTTTGGGTAGACAACTGGAATGCATGCTTCGGATGCTGTCTCTGACCTACATTTTACGCATGAGCGACTTGGTTAGGTAGAATGGTTAAGTCCATTCCCGCTTACTGCCATGGCCCATATCAACCATACTGTTATGTATGATGCATTTTGGGATGACAACAACAATGCATGCTTCGGATGCTGTCTCTGACTTATATTTTACGCATGAGCGACCTGGTTAGGTAGAATTACTGACATGGCCCACAACAACCATACTGTTATGTATTATGCATTTTGGGATGACAACAACAATGCATGCTTCGGATGCTGCCTCTGACCTACATTTTACGCATGAGCGACTTGGTTAGGTAGAATGGTTAAAGTCTATTCCTGCTTACTGATATGGCCTGGATCAACGATACTGCTATGTATGATGCATTTTGGGATGACAACAACAATGCATGCTTCTGATGCTGTCTTTGACCTACATTTTACGCATGAGCGACTTGGTTTGGTAGAATGGTTAAAGTCCATTCCCGCTCATTGACATGGCCCACATCAACCATATTGGTATGTGTGATGCATTTTGGGATGACAACAACATTGCATTCTTCAGATGCTGTCTCTGACCTACATTTTACACATGTGCGACTTGGTTAGGTAGAATGGTTAAAGTCCATTCCCGCTTACTGACATGGCCCACATCAACCATATTTGTATGTGTGATGCATTTTTGGATGACAACAACAATGCATGCTTCGGATGCTGTTTCTGACCTATATTTTACGCATGAGCAACTTGGTTAGGTAGAATGGTTAAAGTCCATTCCCTCTTACTAACATGGCCCACATCAACCATATTGGTATGTATTATGCATTTTGGGATGACAACAACAATGCATGCTTCGGATGCTGGCTCTGACCTACATTTTATGCATGACTGAATCTGTCATAAAGAATGATTATAGTCCATTCCTGTTTACTGACATGTGCAACATGTGACAATGCTGCGCAACGAGGTGAGCTTAGCAGGCTGTGGCTGCTTTCTATGTTTGGATATATCAGGTTGTGTAGGGCTCAGGTACAAATGCAAGGTTTATGGCCCTCGTTGATCAGGTCCTTCAATATGTTCATTCATTTGTGTCAAGAAAATCATAATTCGTTGAGTATTTAAATTCGTGGTTTGGGAACACCTAAGAAAACCACGAAAATTGGTACCCCACAAATAAAAATGAATTCACATTATTTGAATTATTTTATTGCAAAAGATCCAAGTTCCACCCTACTGATACACCACACTAACAGTTTCTTGTTTACTTTACTAATTGAACATACTGTTTGCATGTTTTTTTAATGGCACATAATAATGGAGATTCAGAATATCAATTTCAATCCTCTTAAACAATGTTGTGCAATCTCGGTATCCACATGAAATACATTTTGACCAATCAAGAATGTTCAGAACAATGATAATCCCACATTACATTTGCATTTCTATAAGAATTTGAAATTTTGTCAGAAACTTTGCAGTCATGCCATATTGTGGTACTGTTTAAATTTCATTATCATAACAAAAGAATTTTTGACTGCAATAATAAATTTTACAAATATGAAATGTACAAGCTTTGTAAGATCATGCCATATTTTATGCGTTATTGTAGACATGCCATCTAATTACTATTTGATAACCGTCCTGTGTTTTCAAAGTATGATGGAAATATTTGTAAAGGTATCGGTGGGAGGATTATTCCACAAGAATCTGATTCTTTGGTTATTGGTGTCAAGCTGAATTAGAGTTATCTCTCTTGATGCATTGATGGTTGTTTCTATGAATTGTTATGCTATGGCCCAAATGGGCTACCTGTCTGAAGTTCTAATAACTTTTTAATGCCCCCGTGACGATAAGTCGGGGGCATATTGTTTTACCCCTGTCCATCCGTCCATCTGTCTGTCAGCCTGTCCGTCCGTCTTCCGTCCGAGGGGGGTACATGGTTTGTCCACGCAACTCCTCCTACAGTTTTTAAGCTAGAAAGTTTTTATTTTGCAGATCATTTGTATATATATTGAAGATGTGCATGTGATAAGGATTTTGATTTTGGTGCATTTTGTCAAAAATATACATTGTTGAACTTATAGTCATTTTTGATGATTTCTCATAGAGGGTACATATTTTGTCCACGCAACTTCTCCTACAGTTTTTATGGTAGTAAATTTTTATTTTGCAGATCATTTGTACCTATATTGAAGATGTGCATGTGGTAATGATTTTGATTTTGTTCTTTTTTGTCAAAAATATTCATTCTTGAACTTAGTCCTTGGGCTGATTTTGTAATAGAGGGTACATAGTTCATCTGCGCAAGTCCTCCTACAGTTTTGATGCTAGGAAGTTTTTATTTTGCAGATCATTTGTACCTGTATTGAAGATGTAGATATGGTAAGGATTTTGATTTTGGTTAATTTTTGTCAAAAATATATACAGAATTTAGTCATTTTTTTGGTGAATTATTATAAAAGATGATACACAGATTGTCCGCACAACTCTTCCTACAGTCTTGATGCTAGGAAGTTTCTTTATATGTTTATTGAAGATGTGCATGTGGCATTTATTTTGATTTCAGTTGATTTTTTTTTCAAAAATAAACAATATTAAATTTATTAATTTTTTTTTTTTGGTGATTTATTAATAGAGGGTACATAGTTTATCTGGGCAACTCCTATAGTAACATTTGTTTGGCGGGGGCATCATATGTGTCTTACAGACACAATTATTGCTAAGAAATCCCAGTTTGATTCAACCCTGCACCGAGGCATGTCATCCTCTAGTTGTGTAATTATATTATAAAATGTTTTTAAAAAATAATAATAAAAATGTGTCTATTTTTTTATTTTGTTAGATTAATATAACACCTAATGCATGGGAATGCAAGGTAAACAGAGACTTTGGAATCAATTCAAGAATTTCAAAAGGTCATATATAACCTAAAACAGATCAAAAAGATGTTATCAACTTTAATTATAGACTTAAAATTTTATGAATGAAAATTTTTCAATCATATGGTAAGGACAGGAGTTGTCTACTGTGAATATTTACATGTTGTGTTTTGGAATTTCAAATATTTATCAATATAAAAGTGAACTGGCAATGATACAAATTGGTTTTATCTTTGTCAGCAAAAATATAATGCTGTTGGCAAATATACATTAATGCACATATTAACCTATTTAAATTGTTAAAAATGCAAAAAACATGAGAAATAAAAATGTCGAAATTTGAAACACGACAAACTACTTCATTTGAATATGTTAATTATGTGACATTAATGTAAAACTATATATTCTAAGACATGATGCAATATTTTGAAATTCCTAAAATATTTTTTTGTTTCCATGCAATAATTAACATATTTGCTACATTAACAAAACATTCATTTAAAAAAGTTCAAAAGATTGTTCTTTTTTGACATTTTTTGGTTTATATAAAAAATTGTGACCATATGTCCTTGTTGGACGTCATATATGTTAAACTGTCAAAATTTTCTTTGCTAATGGTCGAAGAAAATATGGGGATTTTTTTTTTCACAAGAAGTATTGGTGAGAATTCAGAAAATAAACATGACATCATTAAGCTCCGCCTATTTTGGGGAGAGCTTTCAGTAGTATAATGAAGGATTGGAGGATATTATTTGAAATAAATGTTTCTTAAAAGCTAGTTCATAGATGATGTTTAAAAAGTGAAAGAAGTAACCTGATAACATTCTACATTTTTCAGAGCGAGTTTTAAGAAAAGGGGGGTCGATATAAGAAATTCAGTGCGAAATTGCTATGTCCGTTTTCAAGTCAGGGAAATGGCAAAAAATGCCGCATGACCCTATGTTTTGACGGTGCCAACAAATAGATCCACATTTCTATTTTACTGAATGAGATATAAAAGTTCCCGATTAATTATGGTAAAATTACTATGAGTGTTTATTTCTCAGAAATTAACATAGAAAGTAATATGGAGATTTAATTACTGTATTCACACCTATAAATTATTGTTTTGCACAAGGAAGGGGAGATAATTTGACTTGCTTATCAAAACTCATTGTAAAGCGCTGTAAGGAATTTGATGAAAATTTACACAAAGGAAGCACACTCTATGAGGGTGTGCATGAAGAATATACTGTCTGACACCATGAATGGGAAATAACTTTTCATTGATCTTTCTGCAAAGATTACCTCGTAATTAGTGCAAATACTTTTAAACTGCTTAAGAAATTAGATGAAAACGAAGGGGAGATAATTTGACTCTGACTTTTCATTGATTCCATATTCACAGATTCCATTTGCACATATAACATGGAAAGCAAAACTTCTTTGCCACTAGAAGCTTAATTTTAATGAGGACACTGTATGGAAATGTGAATGAAGAGGAGATAATTGGACTAACTTTTTATCTATTAATTCTGTAAGCCGTCTGTGCCCTTTGCCACTAGCCCTTTGCCCCAGACCAGTAAAATCAGTTTTAAAATTACAAGTCTCTAGCCTGATAGGCTAGTCAAAATGTTGTGTTTTGAACAAGGGATCTTCTATGATGGGCTATTGAAATTGGGTTTGGGCTAGTAAGATATAGGACCTTACCAACCCTTCTTGCTAGTGAATAAAAACATTTTTGGCACAGGCTGTGTAAGCATTTTGATGAAACTTATATCATTATGTCCATACTGGTACTGTTTTAATTTTTTGCATATTATAACATTTTTATCGTCTGTTTAGTTCTCTGCATTCACTGTGTTTCAGTCAACCTCTCTTGCATCCCATGTCTCTCTTAATTTGAGTCTGTTTTCTCTTCCTGATTATCTTTAATTTTGTCAGTGTGTTTTGAAATTTGTACATGACAAGTATGAATAAATATATTCACCTAATGGCAGATGGGTGTCAAATCAGTTACCACGGATCAGTTAATTAGTCTAAAGATCATAATCATATTTCTGCCACAGATATTAACATTGTGTGTGGCAAAATTTGGTCATGTTTTATCCTTCAAGTGGAAAATCAGATACTTCAACATAATCCACCTCATCAAAACGGAACACTATGCAGCCGTTTCAACCCCTTTTGAAGTTGGTCAATGCTCATATGACCCCCACTCTTTCTATGGTGAAGTGGTGTCCAGGTTGTACTATATTCAGGAAGGTCATTAATGATTTATGATCACCTGTTTCTTACCTGGCTGCGTACCTGACATTTTGCTTTGAAGTATCTACACAGGTGTTACAGTAAACTGATATACCTATTATGTAAATAATACCTATCGGATGTGTGCTACAACATAAATACATAATCATTTGAAATGTTTACTAATTCAATTGGTGGTATATTATGATATCAAGTTAAAACGATTGTCAACCACCTCTTTTGTAAAACATGCAACTGAACAAAGAATTGTTTACAAAAAAACAGGGATTTGTTGAATGAATGTGTTTTACACAATTGTGAACAATCTATTAGTTGTATTGCGGGAGAAATTAATAAGGATAAGATTACTCTTGTGTGTACTTGATGGAAATTAATGCTGAGTTTGCATCTTACAAACCCTTCAGGGAGACGGTTTCACCTTTATGACCTTACTCAAACTCGATTATCGTAAAGTGGGTTATTTTCGCGGTGTGCTAATTTTGGCGTATTTTAGCAGTCCAACTTAAATCGCCAAAAAAAAATTCCGCCAATTTTTATTCTACAGTTTAAATATTTAAACAAGTAAATGAAATTAATAACATTTTTTTAAATTATTACCTTTGGAAATTAATTAATATTTATGATAACGGCTTGGATATCTATATGTATTGTGCATGTCAAAAGTTTGCATTCAGGCCAAGCTGTGTAGGTGACAAATATTTAAAATTATTGAAAATGCAGGTACTAATATAAATAACATGTAATTTACTAAATGATTGATCAATCGGAACAAAAAGTTTTTAAAATCAAAGGATAATATTCATTCTTTTCTTCAATATTCCATGTTGATCAACACTAACTTCTTTTTAGTAACAAGGTAAATAATTTATTATGTATTTAACGCAATCGCGAAAATAAAAACTGCCAAAATTTTTCATTTTTCAAAATAACCTGCTATATGGTACTCTGTCTTGGTCAACACCTTCAGCTTTCAGCTGCCATGCAAGTAAAAGTTCACAGGAATCTGGCAACTAATTTTGAGACAACTTTTCTTTGTTCTTTCTCACTCTTCTTAAATTTACAGAAACTTATAGAAGATTTTGCATTTAAAAGTGACCGCCATGGGAAACTGTGAAGTCTTACAATTATCCTCTGTGATAAAGTATGAGGACCAAAAAAATACTGGAGCGATTAAATTTGGTCTCTTGGTTGGTTTTGAATAGAAATTTATACTGCAACCTCTCTATTTGCGTAAGTAAACTACATTGACTGTATAAATATAAGTGATATACAGTCACTGACCGTAAAACACTTTCTCAATGATGTCAACAATTAGTTTCCGTAGAGATTGTTCCATGACATTGCCATAACATGAATTCATCTCCAACAACTAACGACGTCCGCTTCACTTTTTGAATCATCATTTTTAACGATAAATTTTACCCAGAATTCGCTTTGTTAATGTTGCAGTAGAAACACAATAACTGTACATTGACTTGACATAAACGGGATATAAGGATTTGGCCCGAAACTGTGAAAATGCTCGCCACAGGCTCGCATTTTCCCGCGTTTCTAAGCCTCATCCTTATATTGTGTTTATGTCAAGTCAATGTACTGTTATTGTCTATATAACACACCCAGACACATTTTTTGGGGACACTATTTTGCCTTACATAGACATAGCAAATTTACCCATTCAAGAATCGACTGGTACCCATTTGAAAATCGACTGGTTTCTCCTACCCAATTATCTAAACAATTACTTTCATATATATTATTAAACTTCTCTAAAGAAGAAACCATCTATCTTCTTTCAAAATTGGAAAACAAGATCTTTTTTGTGGTTTTCTTGTAAAGACCTATTATGCACAGCAATGCAGCTTGATTTTACATTGGTGATCTTTTTGCCAATGATAAACTTTGCAAAATAGACTGCAAAAACTTTTATAACAGTTCTTCACCAGATTTGTACTTTTATAATGAAGTTTCGTGTTTACAGACTAGTGATTTTTCTGTAAGCTTTAAAAAGACATTCACCTTTTTGCCGTCCAGCTTTTGCCATAATGATACTTTATTTCACTGTATGTCCATTTTGGGTAAAGTCCTTTTCAGCGTTTGTTTTACAATTAAAGAGAAAAGCTACTTGCTTTTCATAAATTTGTCCACAAAGGTTGACACTAAATTTATATATAGTGAAAGCAATAGAATTTAATCAGGGAGATTTTGAACCTGAATAATATTGGAGCAATTTTTACACTAGTTCCAATTTGTACTCTGAATAATATTTCTATATGTTGCATGTAGTTTAAGGCAAAGGAAATAAGTTTACTGCAATTGTCAACATTTATATCCTATGCACAAAAGTTTGCTGACTTCAAAGGACGAAAGGTCATACCTGTGGATAGAATTAATTAATTGCAAAATAATTACATACTTAATGGACTATTTTTTCAAATGAGGTTCCAAAGGGGCCTTGAAGTAAACTCAAATAGGAAAAATGAAAGGATATGGAGTGAAAGTACATGTGACAAAAACGCACACGATACATAGAAAACTCCAGTTTATCAAGGACAGGGCTTTTATTCCTGTCTTCATCTTGATGTCGCCTGAGGGTCTTCAACTAGAGGTGAACAATATTCACCCCCTCAAGCGAGATCAAGAAGGCCCCTAGCGTGCACTTAAGCGGTATTCTTGACAAAAATTATATCAAGGTCACTCCCTTGCTCCCCTTCCGCCATGGAGTGCCAACTTGGGCGATGCTCAGGGTTATCCAGGTGAAAGCACCAGGGTTACAAGAAGAGAATAAAAATGTTGAGCAACATCGATCAAAGTATACTTTACATTATACTAGTATACAGTGCATACACCCACGTTATTGTACAGCCACCTGTTAATTCAGTCAAAATTATAGATCTTCCAAGTGGTAAATTACATAAAAATTTTAAAATTTTATAAGATATACCTAAAAAAAAGCTAATTATAAGTTCAAGACCATTAAAGGCAGGATCGGGCACTGTACTTGCTATGATTGTTTAAAACTGTCATTTTAAATTAAAAAAAACAAAATGTAGAAAATACTTGTTAAGTGTAGAAATGTCTTGTAAGGAAAACTGTGAAGATAATTTCCTGTTCTTTATTAAACTTCCTGTGCGTTATTGGTTACTTTACAATCTGGGACGTTCTTTAATCGTAAGGTCAACTGACAAGAGTTACTTGGTTTAATGTCTTCCCCCAAAATATGATAATTTATTTTGTTTGATCTTTAATTTCTTCCTTAAAAGAGATGAATTTTTTTCAATCTTGACATTATGTTTTTGTGATCCATTGTATCTACTATACATGAAGATTTAATACCTAAATTGATCCATTCTTTAATTGTTACCCAAATGCAGAAATGTTATTTTGATAAAAAAGAATTTCAAAGACTACTTGATTAATTTTTAATTTTCTTGATGTGAAAGGATGGCTTACATTCATCTTGCAGCATGATTTAGAAAGATTCATTTTGAAATTTAAAAAAAAGGAAGAAAAAAACAGCAATGAAAAAAGAATTTGTGCAAATCTAGCCAAAATAAATATTACATTTGATCAAAACACACACAAAAACATGTAAAAAATAATACAATAAACAATATAAAAGAACAGCATGAACTTAAAGGAAGAAAGAGCATAGAATAAGAATTTCAGTTAAAAAATTCGCTGTTGCCCAGATGAAGATTTGATCTCTAGCAGTCTACTCTGCTAATTTGCAGCTATTCTAAGCAGTCCAAACAGCAAAACAAGACAGAAAAACTGTTTAGTAGTATTACAATCTGTTTGTGTTGTTTAAGTCAAGATTGAAACCCTTTGTAATCAAGTTTACATGCACTTTATATGAAGATTGCCTGTACAAGTAATGGTCACTAACTAAGTCTATTTATGACATGTTTTGGTATTTATTATTTGTATAACAATTTCATGCTTTTTATAAACACAAAAAACAAAAATTAATCCGCAGAAATATTAAATTTAATATTCCAATCTTATCAGATATTAATACTTGATTTTCACCAAAAGCAACGGCAATATTTGTCAGCTCTCTGGAGGTTGCATATTTGTGGTTTGAAATAATTTAATCCTTTTGCGGCAAGTACTTTGTTCCGAGGTGTAAACTTTCATACCTCTGAAAGTTAATGAGAGTTTTTAATATTCTTTCAATTAGGGAAGTATTATTAGTATACATTGATATTGTAAAAAGATTATATAAAGTAGTCTGGCTATTATTCTAATTAAGTCTGCCGCGTAAATGGCTTTTTCCCGTCTTATTTGTCAGGCGTGCATAATGTATTTAACAATAAACCTGTCTTCAGGCCAAAAGTTCAGGGTGACCATGGCCAAAAATGTTAATGAAATTGAATGACGTAGGAAAAACATGGTGTGCTAAGTTCATAACAGTTTTAATTTGTATACTTTGCAGCTTTTTAATGCAAGCCAGTATGAGCTTATTAATGCCAACACCCAGAGTCTGTTACCTGTGCATAAAAATGCACTACATGTATGTGCTTGCTTTCTAGAATTTTGAATTAGAAGTAATATTTTTTCATGAAGTTATTTTTATGCCCCTTCCATGAAAAGTTGGGGGCATATTGTTTTACCTATGCCTGGAAAGGCTTTTCTTTTGAAGTCTGGCAACAGTAATCAAAATGTTCCGATCTGAAAACAGAAAAATTACCTACTCATATCTTGATCATCTCCTCTGAAATCATTGAAGCAAACTGGATCCATCTTCTCAAGTGAAGTATTAGCAATCAAGCTGACATGGGGGCCTGGGTGGATCTTAAACGCAGACTGGGAAGATGAACTGGACCAAAATTTGCTGGAATGCTGTATGTACCGTCTTGTCTCGATTTATTTGACGGCCAAAATTTTCAACACTTTTCATTTTTTCAGAAAAGTCAAAATTTTGATATCTTCAATTTCTCAACTATCTTTAAAAATCGTCTGGTGAAAAAATTGAAAATTTTGAAGCCTCAGATTGCTCATTTTGTTCTCATCATTATTGTTTTTGGGATTGCTGTATTTTAGTTAAATTTTGACTCCAAATTAAGGAAAACAGGAAAATACCCATAATATTGCTAGCTCTTTATGGAAGTCGAACACAGTAATGTAAAAAATTATAATACTGATTTTCTTTTCAGATAATTTAGACATCATCACAAACTATAGAAGTTATGAAAGAAGTCTGACCTAGCTTGACCCTGTGTCCTTACAGGTAAACTTGTATTAACTCACATGACCCTGAGTTATGGCTCCCCTTTACCAATATAACGGGTAACTTGAGCTACACAGTTTTGTTTTTTATCATTGGGTGTATACAGAAGCCTTGTTTTCAATTTGAGGTCAACAGGTTCCGAATTAAAGTCACCACATGTGGTTAACCATTTCCTCTTATGTATTGATTTAGTTGTAAGATTTCTTTAAGAATCAATATATTGTTTGGTATTATTTTGTATATAAAAGAATTATAGTTGTACCATAATTCTATGTTTGGGTTCAAACCAACAGAATTGTGAAATAATTCATGTGAAAATGGTTCAATGCTGTGTATGAATTGAAATTATAACATCAGTTTTGAATTTCTCTTTTGAAAAAATACTTGAAATGTAGTTTTTATGTAAATGAATAGGATTTAACCATTTCAAAACTTTTTGTGGTCAGAGAGAAGATATATTACCGTGTGAAGTTTTATGTAAAATGATGGACTTTTTATGAAAGAAAATTTTATGTGCAACTTTGTCAGGGGACAGTAAAATGTCTCAGTATGGGTTGTGTTCACAAAATTTTGCACAAAAATAAGACCATATTTATAAAATTTCCTGCTGCATTTTCTATGTTGCTTTAGACAAAAATTTGTAAAAGCAAGACATAGGGTTAACTTTTCATGGGGCAGTATCAACAATTGAAAATTGCAATAATTGTTATGCTTATAATTGTGGGTCCAGTTGCATAAGAACGAGGGCAGCTCAAATCCTTACCGAGTTTGTGGCCCAACTTCTTAGTCATGAGGAGTATATACCAATTCCATGTCCAGATGGTGGCTCTACTGCTCAGATAATGAAATATCGTAAATCAAGTCAAAATTTTGGAACTTTTCAAGACCTAGGTTTTCAATCTAGCATCAAAATACTACACAGCTACACCAGTGATATCCTTAAGTTTTTCGGTGAATAAAAGTGACAACAAAAGTCCGAATCGATCAAAGGGAGAGATCAGTAAGGAAAGTCCGAATAACATTCGACTGAATCATGGAAACACAATCAAACACAACATTTTTGGCAAGCCATCATATTCTCGACTTGGAACTGGCATTTTATAAATAAAATGTTGGGTTAAACCAGGTTTAATGATGCATCATCCTCCCGCTTATATGACGACTAACTATAGAATTGATTCATGTATGAATGTATGAATTTTACTTCAGTTACATCTGTATTCTAAGCTAGACGAAAAAATTAAGTAGGACTTTTTGATTTACTAGCCCAGACGAGCTAGCTAGGTTCATTTAGCTAGAAATTTAACTGTCCTTAATTGTAGATACTATGTTCAAAAGATAATATTTTTACTAGCCTACTGGGCTATTCTCGTTATTTTTATTAACCCCAGACTGATTTTACTGGTCTCTTGCATTTGGGCTAGTGGGTTATGGCACAGGCTGCAGTGCATGATGAATTGTGCAATATTTTCATACTTATCTTTTCAGGTTTTGAATGACAGATGAATAAGACGAATACAAGAAGATTTCTTATTTTATAGATTGATTTCTTTATTTGTAAGTCTATTATTACAACGAGATTAAATCCGTTTGATTTTGGTATACCAAAATACCACCCTAATGATTAACCAATCAAAATTAAGGAAATTCATGTGAAGTACAATACGGTTGAACCTCGATGGCTTGAACTGCAATAACTCGAACACCATGGATGTCTCAAAGCCTTTTTGTGGTCCTTTTGTTCAAGTTCTTACATAGTTAGACCTCTATAGCTCAAACATCCCTCTAACTCAAACTGTTTTCATCGATCCCTTGGTGTTTGAGACTGTTTTCATTGGTCCCTTGGGTGTTCGAGACTGTTTTCATCGGTCCCTTGGGTGTTCGAGACTGGTTTCATCGGTCCCTTGGGTGTTCAAGACTGTTTTCATCGGTCCCTTGGGTGTTCGAGACTGTTTTCATCGGTCCCTTGGGTGTTCAAGACATCTAAGTTCGACTGTATTACAAAATATTGAAGTCACTGTGAATTAAGATTCTGCATATCGACATTTCAACAGCTTATGCCTCTTCAGTGGAGATCAAATCAAAGCATTTGGAAATCAATAAACCAAAATGTGTAAAAAAGCTGAAAGAAAAAAAATACAAAGATGATCTAAATAGAAAATCCAAAACCAGTTAAGGACAGCTATTCGTGATAAGATAGGCTTAAGAGAAAGTAAATTAGCAAAAAACAAAATTACAGAACACACAAGCTGGAAACAAAAAACAAAAATGCAAAGGCAATATAAACCACATAAAACCTTGAGTGTGAGGACATGCTCATGAAGGGTCAGCATAACCTTTATGTGTGGCTCCATAGAATGTGACAACAAACAAACAGAACACACTGGTGGGAAACAATAGCAATGTGCTATTTGAACCTAACAAAACCTACAGTATTACAGCATACACTTTAAGGGTAAACATTATCAGTTAAAAGAGACAATTAAATATAAACAATACAGATCTATATTAAGCAGAAGACAAATGGTGAAAGTAGCAAAGTGAACTACCAGTATCACCAGGTGTTCCAGAATAATGAATATTTTCTTGTCAACGCATCCTACGGCAAGTGAAATGTCAAATATGTTTGCAAATTTGAGTAAGTATGGCAATTGAGTTGTAGATATATTTTGAGTTATAGAAATACTGACATTAAAATAAATAGTGAAGTATGCATGTTATGCTTTTGTCTGTCAGTCATATGTATACCCTACTTGCCTTCATGACCCAAGTAACAAGGATAGTGAGGGATTACAATGAAGAAAAATTAATTATTTTCAAACAACATTCTAAACTGTCAATAAGTTATTAGTAAATTATGCTTTTCATGGAGTATTATCGACCCTGATGAACTTAATAAATAATGCAAACTGGACACATAAACTTAAGTTAAAACTCAGAAATAACTCTATACAAGAGTGATATCAAAAGAAGGAGTTACATGTTTTGTGGATAAAGTGTCACTTTAGCTTTACCCTCAGAATTACAGTGACAGGAGAAATGAATATACTGGACCATAAATTAAGTGAAATTTGAAGTTATATTTCAGCATTTTGGAACTTTTCAATATCTCTCACAAGCTTTAGTTGAATTTTTCTTGCTGTTATTGTGATGAAGGATGAGAAAAAAGCATGGAACATACAGATCTTCATTTAAAGGATATTTACAAGGTGATTGTTCATTTCCATATCAAAGGGAGACAATTTATAGACTGGCAGCTGTCAGGGGAGGTAATTCATCTTACCTATGAAGAAACAGTCCATAATATATATAGTGAAAGAACAGAAATATTGAAAGAACAGAAAATGAGTTCCAGGGAAAGGTTTGTTGAGATATTTTAGATTCTGTATTTTTACAATCTTCAATGGATATATGTTAAATATGGGATGTTGTCTCCTTGACATTTACCCCATTTCCTTTCTTTTTCATACATACAGTGAAACCTGTCTAATCCGACACCTGAGTATTCCGACATCCTGTATAATCCGACACAATTTTATCTCACCTGACAAAGGCCATGTGAGCTTTTGCCTTCACTTGGCTTCCGTCATCATCGTCCGTCATCGTCCCTAAACATTTCATATTTTTGCTATCTCCTCTTAAACCACTGGACCAATTTCAACCAAACTTTACAGGAATGATGTATGGAAGGTTCTTTACTTAGTTTGCCAAAATTTTTCCGATCAGCAAAAAAACAGGGCCACCAGGGCTGAACTTAGATTTAACACTGGACCCTATGGGAAAAAGCATATATTTGCTATCTCCTCTGAAGCTACTGAAGCAAATTGGACCAAACTTTACAGGAATGATGAATGGAAGGTCCTTTACTTAGTTTGCTGAATTTATTTCGATCCATGAAAAAACATGGCCGCTAGTGCAGAACATAGTTTAACATGGGACCCTATGGGAAAAAGCATATATTTGCTATCTCCTTTGAAGTTACTGAAGCAAGTGGAACCAAACTTTACAGGAATGATGTATGGAAGGTCTTTTCTTTAGTTTGCCGAAATATTTTCGATCTGTGAAAAAACATGGCCACCAGCACAGAACAAAATTTAACATGGGACCCTATGGGAAAAGCAAATATTTGCTATCTCCTCTGAAGTTACTGAAGCAAGTGGAACCAAACTTTAAAGGAATGATGTATGGAAGGTCTTTTACTTAGTTTGCTGAAATTTTTTCGATCCGTGAAAAAACATGGCTGCCAGCGCAGAACATAGTTTAACATGGGACCCTATGGGAAAAGCA